>JARACY010000888.1:0-72164 GCA_029255725.1 Scrobipalpa atriplicella
CGCGCGTAGTTGACGGTTTACCTTGCATTGCCTCGTATGCGAGCACAGGGATTATCGTTATTATTCTCTTATTTACCGTGGAAGAAAACATTTTATTTCTTACCTTGCAGGATATTTTTCTTTGCGTAAAGAAAATAAAAACGCAGTGTCAGCTTACAGTGGAATTGATGGAAACAATTATTATAACCAGCCTGCTGCTCCTGTTCCATTTATTTTTAGCATAAAAAATACATAAGTAGGTATAATATAGCGATAACATGATATAAATAGAGCAGGTAGGTATATTTTATTGATAAATGACTTTTTTCTCTTGACTCTAGTGACTCTAGTCTAACTATGTCAGGAATGACAAAGACTGAGTCAATGACAAAGACAACTCACCCAGAAGATGCCGGTAAATTCTAATTTACATGAATTTTTGTATACTGCGACACAAAACTTTTGAAACGGAAAAAATATTTCGACTGGCATCACCTAATTTTGCATACAAAATAATCAATGTGGTGCCATATCAGTAGGGCGAAGAAAGTGGCGCCCCTATTTTTGACAAATTTTTTGTGTCGCTGTGTAGGATTCTACCTTATAGTCTAAACGAGGATAAAACTCAATGATATTCAAACAACCGCAGCACTCAAATCACGATCCTCCAAACATAACGCTGATGATGGAAGGTATTAAAGAGAGTTTCGCTTGCAGCGCCGGAACCGCTGGATGGCTGCCAAACCTGCTACCGACGCGGCTGTATGGATAATATCCATTATGAGCTACGCCCATGCACTCGTTATAGTAGAATTAGTAGTCACTGCATGTGACTAAATTGGACTAAATGGTTAATTTAGTGAGTTCTAAGAATCGTGACGGAAATACGGACTTGTGCAGTGGCATAAAAGTGATTTTCAGTGGTACAGAATATACTACAATAATAGGAAGTATCCACCTTGCTTGTGGCCTTGCAGTGATTGTGAATGGGAAGATAAATAACAATTTTTAATATCCATTAATTATGAGCTTATGGCAGAAATCCGTAGTCACTGCATGTGACTAAAAATGGTTTAGTAAGGTATCAGACTTGCTTCTTTCGCATGCAATGTAGTGACGAAATATCTTTCAAAAGTAATTTAAAAATAAATTTGATTTCCGACTAAAATAAGCAGATTAAAAAAAAGTACTTATTGTAAATAAAAAAAATGTCTTACAATACAAATGTAATCTACATTATTATGTCAGCGTTACGTGTTTATTATTATGCAGTTGTCACGATTGTGACGTCTTTATAATAGCTTCTGCGTCTGAAAGACGCTTTTACGACTAGGGTCCTTCCCATAAAACCATAGGTCAGAAAACATAAAAAAAACAGGGACAGGCATTGGAAATTTTCCACTTTACGAGCAAAGGTAACTAAAATTGAAGCAACTAAAAAATTTCAAGAAAGTAAAATCTAGCCTGAAAATTTTCCACTTTACGAGCAAAGATGACTAAAATTTAAGTTTTAAACATTTCTAAACAAATATTTAGGATAGCTCTGTCACTTTCTGAAATTATAAAATAGAAGAAGATAAAAAAGAAAAATCATTTGACAGGTAACACAAGGTAGGTTATTATTTTATTTGAAACAAAATAAAAACTTTAAGGAAATAATAAAAAGATGTACAAAATCATGTATTTCACTTTAATTACAAACAAATGAGCAGTCACAGAACCTTTCTTCCCAAGTTTCTTCCATTCCAACAACACAAAGCTGGTACCACCACCGAGAAGTCACACTGCATTACGTCACAGACTCATTAGGTCACCTACGCCTGTGCCTATGTGCCTACTACGCCAATGATTTGATTAGCTCAAAGCCGACAGGACACGCAAAGAGGAGTGCATCCAACCAGGCGTCGGCTAAATGAGGGTTTACGCTCCAGGATACTTCACAGGAACTGTATCAGCCTCTTCAATTAAAACAGAGGAGTAACATGTATAGTCCAGTCAGGTCTTGCAGAGCCGTATCACTTTTAAAGCCGATATCTTAGTATGGAACAGTTTGATATCAACTCCTAATAATTTAGTTGAATTTTATATTCATAAAAAATAGCATTCGCGAAGCTCGTCATTAGCCCTGGATAACGCAGTTAACATAAAATAAAAAATCAGGCTGTTCTAATTTAATTATGTGTGGTAAATAAAATAAGCAAAAATACACAATAAAAATAACCAAACAAATTAAAATTTTATTACTCATTACAATGAAGATTCTTATACAAAGGCTGGTTACAAATCCCTAACCCTATCATCGATCGTTTCACCGCAGCGGCACAATCGGATTACTCTCGCGGATTTGAACCCGTGACCTGGTTCCGACTGCCCATAAATACCGGCTGCCACCTCCACCCAGCGCTGCCATCTTTATTGCTCGTACTTACGGTCTGACTTTCAACAATGAGTCTGAACTATGTATGGTTATTCCAACGGAAGAAGTTTGAAATCTATGCCAGAAATTGGTGTTTCGCTAGGAAGAATGTTATGTCCAATTCTATTGCTAATATTGATATTTTTTACTACTTGAATATCTTTGCTTTTTCAATTTGTTTACACATTGATTTATTTTAATATCAGAGATATGAACCCTGTGTCCTGGTTCCGACTGCCCATAAACACCGAACGCCACCTTCACTGCAGATCTGCCATCTTTATTACCTACTCGTACTTTCAACAATGAGTCTGAACTCTGTGTGGTTATTCCAATGGAAGAAGTTTGAAATCTATGCCAGAAATTGGTGTTCCGCCAGGAAGAATGTTAGGTCCAATTCTATTGCTATTATTATTTTTTTCTTAATACTGGATTTACTACTGGAAAATCTTTGCTTCCTCAATTTTATTACACATTGATTCATTTTAATATCAGATATTTGAACTATGTGATTTGGTTTCCGACTGCTATCACTGCAATTTTTTATTTAATATTAAATAGACACTACCACCTACTTTTGCAGTCAAAGTCAAAATCAAGTCAATGCTGTTCATAAACCTAAAGTTGCTTTTATAAAACAGAAACGTTTGAGAGAGTCCTTAAAACTTTGCAAACGTGGCTGTTAAGAGAACATTATGAATTTTATTTGAGTCTGTAAGCGCCAGGAATTTCTCTTGACAGTAGCTATTTTCAACGACCCTTAATTGATAAAGGGACTGGCTTTAGTTTTATTGAGACACTGTTGAGAGTTTTTGCATACATACATACAATCACGCCTTTATTCCTGATGGGGTAGGCAAAGCGCAAACGACACAAACAAAGTTTTTGTGTATAAAATAAATGGGTTAATTAAATTAACACTTTATTTTCAAACATTTTAAATTGTCAATTAACTGCTTTATTGCGAGAAATATATTTAAGCGAAGCACTAACTGGGAACAAAGGTTTAAAATGAAAGTTTCGTTTCGATCCAATTCTATATTTGTTGGAGAGTTTATTGAAACCGGCTGCTCTTAAGTGCCTTCCTGTTTTTAAGAGACATTTTACGCTCTTTTAATAGAGTTGAAGTTTGTTGCTTTTTTTTCAAATAAATAGTATCTACAGATTTATTTATAGCCGCATGTAAAAACTGGAAAATATGGTTAAGGATTTACATTTCATCAATAATGATAAATAATACAGAAGCCCGATGGTGTAGTGGCTAGGGCCGCTGCCTCTTTTGCAAGAGGCCGTGGTTTGAATTCCACCACGTAGGTATCAATGTGTTTTCGGTTTCCGAATGTCATAGGACGTTAATATGACGCTTTACGGTGAAGGAAAACATCGTGAAGAAACCTATCGCCAAATACTTAACTCATAAAAACCGCTTGACCTACGGAATATTTTCTGAATTTTACATGGGAATGAGGCATAAGCTCGGAAAGCTAATGTATGTATGGAAATATAAAACAATTTATGTTGCAGAATCAGGTCGATTTGTTTACATTGTACAGCAAACCCGCCATTAAACGTTATATGGGTATAGAAGGGTAGCGCATTAATATAATTATTGTTTTAGTTTATAAGGGCCGCTGTTTTAGCAAGATTATACTTAAACAGCTGTAAATTGCCATGAATACGCTTTATTAGACTTGAATAGTTTTCTTTTGTATTATATTTATAATATTATCCTAAAGATACTTAAATGTTGAGCTAATTAATCTTCTGTATTATTTGATGTTAAACCATTAAGTTTAGTAGAATACAATGATAAACATTTATTACTGAAATGTTTCATGGTCTACCTACCATAAATTTGATACAATTCATAAAGAAAAAGACATAAAACAGGCACAATACTTTGCAATATTTCACAAAGAAATGGGAAAATTAAAACAAATTTCGGTAACATTTTTCTCAAGCAGCCTAAGTTTTTTGGGTCGCAATAAGCAACCAGTTTTCGCCTTAAATTTATCACGATGTGAATTTGGTGCAGGTCTCAGAATTTCAATTTAACTTGTAATAACTTGGTTAAGTTGTTCGGATTAGCTCCACGAATTTGTTTAGTTAGGGAGCAATGAAAAATACACAAAAATGTCCACCCTCACCCGTATAGCCTTTTATGCTCTCGCAAAGAATTTAAACGTTAGGGGCATGGCAAATAGGATGCGGTGCGGCGCCGTTGCGTCGCCGGTGCGTCGTTTTTCAATAGAAACTTCAAATCAAGCTGAGTACTATTATATATTCTATGGCTGCGCAGACGTAAATTACATACAAAATTGACGCACCTCCGCCTCTCCCACGCCGCACCGCTTCCTATTTGCCATGCCCCTTTTGTATTCATCATTAACGTAAAATTTTGGCCTGTCAAGCATGATAACGATAAGCAGGTACACCAGCGTCATAGAATGTTATACTCCCCGTGTAAATGTACACTGCCTACGCAAATCAGTTTAATACGGAGGTCACTTTTCTATGTCGCCTACCCTACTACTATGGAGAGACTATGGACCATTGTCGTGACCAAGGAGGTTATGACTGATGTACCTACTCATCATCATCAGCTCCTATACGTCCCCACTGAGGTGCAAGAGCCTACCCTGGAATAGGGCGATTGGGCATTTGTCAACCACGTAGGCCCAGTACAGATTGGTCAACTTCACACTCCTTTGAATTTCTTCGTAAGTTTTCAGTTTGCAGGTTTCTTCACGATGTTTTCCTTCACCGTAAAGCGTCATATTAACGTCCTATGACATTCGGAAACCGAAAACACATTGATACCTACGTGGTGGAATTCAAACCACGGCCTCTTGCAAAAGAGGCAGCGGCCCTAGCCACTACACCATCGGGCTTCTGTATTATTTATCATTATTGATGAAATGTAAATCCTTAACCATATTTTCCAGTTTTTACATGCGGCTATAAATAAATCTGTAGATACTATTTATTTGAAAAAAAAGCAACAAACTTCAACTCTATTAAAAGAGCGTAAAATGTCTCTTAAAAACAGGAAGGCACTTAAGAGCAGCCGGTTTCAATAAACTCTCCAACAAATATAGAATTGGATCGAAACGAAACTTTCATTTTAAACCTTTGTTCCCAGTTAGTGCTTCGCTTAAATATATTTCTCGCAATAAAGCAGTTAATTGACAATTTAAAATGTTTGAAAATAAAGTGTTAATTTAATTAACCCATTTATTTTATACACAAAAACTTTGTTTGTGTCGTTTGCGCTTTGCCTACCCCATCAGGAATAAAGGCGTGATTGTATGTATGTATGCAAAAACTCTCAACAGTGTCTCAATAAAACTAAAGCCAGTCCCTTTATCAATTAAGGGTCGTTGAAAATAGCTACTGTCAAGAGAAATTCCTGGCGCTTACAGACTCAAATAAAATTCATAATGTTCTCTTAACAGCCACGTTTGCAAAGTTTTAAGGACTCTCTCAAACGTTTCTGTTTTATAAAAGCAACTTTAGGTTTATGAACAGCATTGACTTGATTTTGACTTTGACTGCAAAAGTAGGTGGTAGTGTCTATTTAATATTAAATAAAAAATTGCAGTGATAGCAGTCGGAACCAAATCACATAGTTCAAATATCTGATATTAAAATGAATCAATGTGTAATAAAATTGAGGAAGCAAAGATTTTCCAGTAGTAAATCCAGTATTAAGAAAAAAATAATAATAGCAATAGAATTGGACCTAACATTCTTCCTGGCGGAACACCAATTTCTGGCATAGATTTCAAACTTCTTCCATTGGAATAACCACACAGAGTTCAGACTCATTGTTGAAAGTACGAGTAGGTAATAAAGATGGCAGATCTGCAGTGAAGGTGGCGTTCGGTGTTTATGGGCAGTCGGAACCAGGACACAGGGTTCATATCTCTGATATTAAAATAAATCAATGTGTAAACAAATTGAAAAAGCAAAGATATTCAAGTAGTAAAAAATATCAATATTAGCAATAGAATTGGACATAACATTCTTCCTAGCGAAACACCAATTTCTGGCATAGATTTCAAACTTCTTCCGTTGGAATAACCATACATAGTTCAGACTCATTGTTGAAAGTCAGACCGTAAGTACGAGCAATAAAGATGGCAGCGCTGGGTGGAGGTGGCAGCCGGTATTTATGGGCAGTCGGAACCAGGTCACGGGTTCAAATCCGCGAGAGTAATCCGATTGTGCCGCTGCGGTGAAACGATCGATGATAGGGTTAGGGATTTGTAACCAGCCTTTGTATAAGAATCTTCATTGTAATGAGTAATAAAATTTTAATTTGTTTGGTTATTTTTATTGTGTATTTTTGCTTATTTTATTTACCACACATAATTAAATTAGAACAGCCTGATTTTTTATTTTATGTTAACTGCGTTATCCAGGGCTAATGACGAGCTTCGCGAATGCTATTTTTTATGAATATAAAATTCAACTAAATTATTAGGAGTTGATATCAAACTGTTCCATACTAAGATATCGGCTTTAAAAGTGATACGGCTCTGCAAGACCTGACTGGACTATACATGTTACTCCTCTGTTTTAATTGAAGAGGCTGATACAGTTCCTGTGAAGTATCCTGGAGCGTAAACCCTCATTTAGCCGACGCCTGGTTGGATGCACTCCTCTTTGCGTGTCCTGTCGGCTTTGAGCTAATCAAATCATTGGCGTAGTAGGCACATAGGCACAGGCGTAGGTGACCTAATGAGTCTGTGACGTAATGCAGTGTGACTTCTCGGTGGTGGTACCAGCTTTGTGTTGTTGGAATGGAAGAAACTTGGGAAGAAAGGTTCTGTGACTGCTCATTTGTTTGTAATTAAAGTGAAATACATGATTTTGTACATCTTTTTATTATTTCCTTAAAGTTTTTATTTTGTTTCAAATAAAATAATAACCTACCTTGTGTTACCTGTCAAATGATTTTTCTTTTTTATCTTCTTCTATTTTATAATTTCAGAAAGTGACAGAGCTATCCTAAATATTTGTTTAGAAATGTTTAAAACTTAAATTTTAGTCATCTTTGCTCGTAAAGTGGAAAATTTTCAGGCTAGATTTTACTTTCTTGAAATTTTTTAGTTGCTTCAATTTTAGTTACCTTTGCTCGTAAAGTGGAAAATTTCCAATGCCTGTCCCTGTTTTTTTTATGTTTTCTGACCTATGGTTTTATGGGAAGGACCCTAGTCGTAAAAGCGTCTTTCAGACGCAGAAGCTATTATAAAGACGTCACAATCGTGACAACTGCATAATAATAAACACGTAACGCTGACATAATAATGTAGATTACATTTGTATTGTAAGACATTTTTTTTATTTACAATAAGTACTTTTTTTTAATCTGCTTATTTTAGTCGGAAATCAAATTTATTTTTAAATTACTTTTGAAAGATATTTCGTCACTACATTGCATGCGAAAGAAGCAAGTCTGATACCTTACTAAACCATTTTTAGTCACATGCAGTGACTACGGATTTCTGCCATAAGCTCATAATTAATGGATATTAAAAATTGTTATTTATCTTCCCATTCACAATCACTGCAAGGCCACAAGCAAGGTGGATACTTCCTATTATTGTAGTATATTCTGTACCACTGAAAATCACTTTTATGCCACTGCACAAGTCCGTATTTCCGTCACGATTCTTAGAACTCACTAAATTAACCATTTAGTCCAATTTAGTCACATGCAGTGACTACTAATTCTACTATAACGAGTGCATGGGCGTAGCTCATAATGGATATTATCCATACAGCCGCGTCGGTAGCAGGTTTGGCAGCCATCCAGCGGTTCCGGCGCTGCAAGCGAAACTCTCTTTAATACCTTCCATCATCAGCGTTATGTTTGGAGGATCGTGATTTGAGTGCTGCGGTTGTTTGAATATCATTGAGTTTTATCCTCGTTTAGACTATAAGGTAGAATCCTACACAGCGACACAAAAAATTTGTCAAAAATAGGGGCGCCACTTTCTTCGCCCTACTGATATGGCACCACATTGATTATTTTGTATGCAAAATTAGGTGATGCCAGTCGAAATATTTTTTCCGTTTCAAAAGTTTTGTGTCGCAGTATACAAAAATTCATGTAAATTAGAATTTACCGGCATCTTCTGGGTGAGTTGTCTTTGTCATTGACTCAGTCTTTGTCATTCCTGACATAGTTAGACTAGAGTCACTAGAGTCAAGAGAAAAAAGTCATTTATCAATAAAATATACCTACCTGCTCTATTTATATCATGTTATCGCTATATTATACCTACTTATGTATTTTTTATGCTAAAAATAAATGGAACAGGAGCAGCAGGCTGGTTATAATAATTGTTTCCATCAATTCCACTGTAAGCTGACACTGCGTTTTTATTTTCTTTACGCAAAGAAAAATATCCTGCAAGGTAAGAAATAAAATGTTTTCTTCCACGGTAAATAAGAGAATAATAACGATAATCCCTGTGCTCGCTTTTACGAAGCAATTACAGGTACTACCAGTAAACTGCGGCGTCGCGGCGTAGTGAAGGTTTCACATTGCATTGCCTCCTCTGCGAGCACTCAGTATAACAAGGCTACCTAATAAATTCCTACTTTCAGATTTCTAGTTTTTGAAAATAAAAAAATTTGGCGCGTGTCCCGCCCGCCCGGTGACCGGCTGTTCCACACTTTTGTACTGAGCGCAAGGCTTCTGACGTCACGCGCGTGCTCTGTTTCTTAGCAATCGTAGGCCCACTTCGGTAAATGGCCGCGATATTTAGACGAAACTGTCAACTGTCACTTTCAACTCATTTTACTTTTTATCCGGGTCTATTCGCGATAAATTTTGGTGGTAAATCATAGGAATTTACCTGGTTCCCGACGTTTCAACAATGTTTCAATTGTCGTGGTCGCGGGTGGACTCTTCACTGTATCTCTTCAAGTAAATTTGCGTACATTTTCACATTCCTCATTGGACGCAAAAATGCTTTCGCTACACACCACGCCTGCTCAACGTACCGGCACCTAGTAATTGTCAGGTAGCGTTACACTTACAAATAAATTACTGCAGTAAGAAGATGAATGGCAAAACTTTGTTATCCACCTAATCAAGTTATTCGTTAATGACACCTGAGTAGGTAGGCTTACGGCAGACTCATTAAACTAAGCTCCTGAACTTGTAACTTTATAATTAAATTGATCTTAATACGACCCGAAACCAAAGACTCGAAGTTTGAGCGCTGTTGGTATAGACTTAGCAACTATATGTAGTTTGCTATATCTTCTCCACGCGATGCTGAAGTCAATCAGAACAAATGAAGTTTAACATTGCTGCAATGCTTGGGAATTGTTAGTTGGATTGGAAGTTGGGATCTCAGATAAGACGTACGGTTAGTGTCCTAGAAAATTGACCCCCGTATTCATGCTTTGCGTACGCGTACATTGCTTGTTTACAAGGACAACTTTCTATGTTGCTGAGAGTACATGGTCATGCCTTAGACCAAGTACCTAAACGTTTTTACGTTTATTTTATTTTCATGTCAAAATCTGGTTATTGGGTCTTTATGTTTTGCCTATGAGATTTTTACAACGATAAAATATCAGTCATCCAGCCGCAGTCTAGAAAGAGTAAATACTTATTCTCGTTTTCGGCGCAATACTGGTATAAAGATTGATTCGAGTTTTCCCTACAAAGGAATGAGGTGTTAGCAATGTAAATTAGTTTGAGTGTGTTCGGCGTTTGTTACACGGAAGTAACGTGTGGTGATCGAAGGTACTCCAGAAATGGCGTCTCTGAGACTTCCGTTTCCGTGTAATCACGTTACGTCTAATGAAGAAGGGTTTCGGGTTAATGTGACTTGCATAGTTACGTGTTCATTAAAGAACACAGGTGAATGGTGTAGAACTTCGGATACAATTTATCAGAAGTTTGGAGAACATCGGCAATTTGGGTTAAGGTTAACCTATATTTATAGGATAACATGTTTGATAATTTATTCATACTCAGCAAAAGTAAATAAATAAAAATAAATTATCAAATACGACTCTGTATTATTTGAATCGTATGTGGTAACATCGCTGAGCCAGCGTAGTAAGTAAGTAATTAAGTATGTGGTAATATGAGATGTTATAAGTATTTGAAGTTATTTTGGATCAAATTTATTATCTTAATAAAATTAATATCAACGACAACTTCTGAAAATTATATCGGCAACTAAATAAATCAACATTTCAACTTTTTAGAAGAACTATATTGTTCATTGTTATCCTGAAACTCAAATATCATAGCATTCGAGAGCAAAATCTGCATACATCTACATGGAATAAGTTGGGTAAAGTTATTATGAATGAGGCGAGTAGAATTCCCAACTGTATTAAACATTTCCTTAAGAGGAGAGTATACCAAGCGCTATATTGACAAAAAAAAACACATTTTTTTCTCATTCGCAATACCATGAACACGAACACAAATATTACATACGGAAAATCAACTATACCCATGCCTAGACCGGCACAGTAGATACCTACATGGACCAAAAAAGACATTATAAATTAATATTTGTGTGACAGACACTGCTAACTAAAACTTTTAGGCCAAATGACGTCCGGCAATCTCGGCTAAATCTGTGACAGTCATATATTTTTTATAATGGATGTCACACAAATTGCCTCAGTTTGTATGAAAACGTCCGGTTCTCATTTCAATCTCAGTTGGTCGACAGTAAGGCTCGTATTTATAAAGCGATCTCAAGTTTGAGAGCAATATTAAGTGTGGATTTGACAGGCCGTTTCGTACTAAAATGACATTTCTGATTCAAACTCAAACCCGCTGTCACTCTTGAGAGCTGATTATATACGGGCCTAAAACACGTCTCTCTCTGCCACTTTAGACAAAATAACTACAGACTTCGTGACTGGTCACTAACCCAAACTATATTTGTGGAGTACCTAAGCTATAAGTTTAATTACTACTTTATTATTAAACGATAAAAAAGTGTTATTCATATTGAATATTTGACACGATCATTTGATAAGACCATCGTAAATGGTCGAAACGTCGAGGCACAAGCCTTGTCTCACAACAAACAAGTAAGCCGTGTCAAATATTCAATATTAATTACTACTTTTTTATGGCTAGTCATTTTGTATGAAAAAGGCAATTCTGCTGAAGGCGCGGTTCTTACTTCATTGGCATCGCCTTTGGTAAAGCTATTAGATTTTTCTACTGCAAGAAAATATAGAGATGCGAGTGCTCAGTGCATTCCCATCTTAAGTGCTGTCATCTTTGCGACGTACCGGGATTTAGTTTTAAATGTGAATTCAAAACGCTTTCGGTACAGGATTTCATTTGCAACTCACAGTTCTGAACTAAGATTGTGCAACGCTGCGGAAGTACGGAAGTGACACTGTACGGAGCGGACTTAAACAAATAAAGTTTAGATTAAAATGATCTCGCTACTTTGACTATGATCCAACTCTTCCGGGTGTACTTAAACGGATAAAATGAAGATTTTATTAAAACTGTTTTACTACTAAGTATATTTCAACTTTTAGATCGGGATCTAAGGAGGATTTCGTTTCCAAAAATCTTAATGAAAATTATTTTTTAAGGAGATACTAAGGCACGTAATTGATGTTCTCAATATGTACTGTCGTATATCTCGCAGCTTTTTTTTTCATACAAACATTTTGTGACGTCATCGCTCGAGTACTCATACGTAGGTAACATCAATATGTACCTACAGTCAGCAAAGGAGATATCACGGGGCAGGCCCGCTCGAAACGGATAAAGTTATTTCAGGAGGTTATTAATGGTTTGTCATTAAAATTCATATATTTGCACAATTTATTTGCTGCAACAAGTAAACGAAATTTCACGTAATTCCATAAATAATTTTGTGACATTATTTCATCCGTTTCGAGCGGCCCTGCCCAGCAATCGCCTTTGCTGACCGTACGTGCTTTAAGGTCTCCTTAACAAGTATCCGAACTCAGAATGAGGTGTCCGATATTTGTAAAAAAAATACTCTTATGGTAGAGCCAGCTCTATTTATCAGTCCAAAATTCTGTAGCTATTGCTACACCTGCTACGCCGTAGCAAAAGGTCTACGAGATCAACGCTTTTAGATAGACTGATGCGGAAAAGTCGATCAAATGTTGTAATCCTATTCTTTAGCTCAAAATGATTTATTAACTGACAAATCATGTGACAATTTTGTTTTATACTTACTGCATTATATTTCTAGCCAAAAATAGAAAATATATGACCATAATCTTGTAAAGGCGCTGTACATTAATAAATTTTAATCCTTCGACCGTCGGGGGTTGGTTACACAATGTACGGATTACACCAGGATTAAATTTAGGTTAAACGTTACAAGTAAGTATTTATTATAGCGTCAAAGGCTTCCTCGCTCCTTTGAAAATGCCGCCATTAACCTCCTTTCATAAAAGTAATACAATTTTGTGCAAGCGTTAAGTACCTAAGAATACTTTATAGTAAGACTAAAATACCTAAAGGAAATTATTTTTTCCCTGTATGACATTTTTGGATAAAATATATTTATTAAAATTATAAATCTTTATAGACATACTAGCTTTCCGCCCCGCGGTTTCACCCGCAGCCAAGAGTTTTCCCGTGGGATTGAGTTCCCGCGCTGTTCCTACCTTTAAAATTGACGGAATTTCAATACAAACTTCCATCCCCTATTTAACCCCCTTAGGGGTGGAAAATACAAAAACGCTGAAACACGTGTTCATTATTTTTTAATCTTTAGCCCAAAAACAAAATTGGAAGATCCTGCCATCAAAATTGACGGAATTTCCATACAAACTTCCATCCCCTATTTAACCCTCTAAGGGGTGAAAAATACAAAAATGCTGAAACACGTATAAATTATTTTTTAATCATTAGCCTAAATACAAAATTTGAAGATCCTACCTTCAAAATTGACGGACTTTCATACAAACTTCAACCCCCCTTTTTACCCGTTTAGGGAGGGAAAATCCGGAAACTCTTTCTTAGTGGGAGGTTACGTTATAAGAGAAACTTGCTCTCTAAGTTTAACGATTCTAGCTTTAGTAGTTTAGGCTCTGCGTTGATGAATCAGTCAGTCAGTCAGTCAGTCAGTAAGGACAAACGATTTTATAAGTTTAGATTGTTTTCTAGTTGCTTTCTAGTAGGTAGTATTTTTTATCGGACCTGCAAAAGTTGCACTATAACTATTTTCATGTAAAAACTTCTAAAAATATGACAAATAGCTTAAGCAAAAGTTGAATTAAAAGCAGTTTAAGTAGCGCGCTTGAAACTTTCTAGTTAAGTTTCAAAGCTTAATGGTGATGACTTGTACAGAAGCAGTTTCTTTCAGAACTACTGTATCTTTCATGTTCTTTTTAGCTTCGAAACTTCATTTATTTATCAAACTTTTTACTTTGTATGCGAAAATTGTTTCTTTTATTTTTAATATTTTGTTACCAATTTGTTACCGAAGTTTTATCGCATATCTTACTGCAATTTTGAAAGTTGAGACAGGAGTGTTAAATTTTCACATGATTTTTATAGTAGGAGTTTTGAAATAACAACTACTTACCTACCTACATTTAACTCACATTTACAGACAGTGACATAATCGGAACAAAATTTTACCAAAATTGGGAAAATAAGGTGAAAATTAGTCTAAATAATTTACCATAGATTTGTAAAAAGAAAGACATTGCTTGAGCGTAGGTAATAGAGTTGTCGGTCTACTATACCGGGTGTAAGGGACAGCGTACCAGAAACTGATAGCGGTTGCTCAGTCAACTTTCATCAGGAAATGAAAAAATTCAGACAGTTGTTTAGTTTCGTTGACTGAGTAACCTCTATCAGCTTTAGGTACGTACGCTGTCCCTTACACCGATAAATAGAAAGAGGTCCAAGCACAAGTAAGCTCACACTTCAGACCATTGTTTCAGTGAATGAATTTGTAGACTAATTGCGTCTATTACATAATGGTTACTAGTGGAAAGCAGTTAGAACTAAGTTTGGTCGAGTAGAGAATTAGCTGTTATAACAATATTACTCAGCACAAAGCTGTAACAACTCATTTACTTACATTTGCTTTGTTGAGCTAGAATAGAATATTTTTTTCCGGTTTTAATTTAGGTTTTCGGAATAAAAATATTTTAATTTTTATATTTTAAAAGAGTTGCAAGGCTTCACATTTAATTGGATAGATAAGATATGAGTTTGATTTAGGAAATTTTTCTTTTATATGAGTCTGTGATACAGAGTGTTAAAAGCTATCTTAGCTTTTATTTGCTTTTTCAGAGGAGGTAAGATTAGAAAGGAAGAGAAGATAGAGGCCTTTGCCTTTGTTTAGAAGATAAGATAATAAAAATAACAAGTTACTTATTACGTTTAGTAATAATATTTTCGCGATCTAAACTAATACAACAGAGGTGTTTTATTTGTCGGTAATATAACCATTACGGTACCTAGTGCTGCTCTCAACTTGGCAAATACACTACCGTACCTCCTTATTTACTATAGAGAATTCAGTACAGTTAAACTCGATCTGTTCCAGTACTCCACGGATCCAGCAGTTAACCACTAACTACTGTGTGTTAGCTGAAGTTTCACGTTTCGACGATTTGCGAGTCAGGTTAACTATTAATTGTTTAAGTTATACTTCCAAGTGGTAGGTCATTTATAAAGTGAATCTAATGTTTAGCTGCTTTGGTATTTGGTTCTGATTATGTCAATGAATATTTTTATTCCGTCGCTTTCATTAATAAAATGATGAACTCTGACACCAGGGTTTATCGGGTAGTTCGTTGACTCTAAAAACCCAACCGACAAGAATAAAAATATATGGCTTAATTTAATAGTAAAATTGTGAAGTGATGTAGGACGCTACAACATGTAACAAGATGTAACGTGCTACACATTGGATACAATTTTTGCTTACTAAATTTTTCATCTTTATTTTTTTTTCATTTTCTCTTTTATTTAAATTTTAGTTAGGTATATTTAAATAAAATACGGCCACAGATGTTTTTGTTTTAGTTAATTTGAGTCGATTTCGATTAGTTATTTTTCACATACATTTATTTTGTACAAAATTAATATTATTCGTGGTAAACTGGAAATCTAATAACCAAGAAACTCAATCTCTGTCCCTTAAAATTGATTAAAGTGAAGAATGGCTTTTCCTTTTGTGCCAATGGTAGCTTTCTTATTACTTCCTGCTTAATCCATCACCAGAGAAATGGGCAAAAATTAATCAAATAACGAAAAGAAATATATTTTATTTAATCGTCATTCAAATCACAATTTATACAAAAATAGTACCATAGTAAAACTAAACTTTTCTGAAATACAAAACAATCTTTAAAATCAGTTTTCTTAGAAAGATCTCTAGTTCGAGGTCTGTGTTTTGGCAATTTATCGTAGTGTTTGTTTTTTTTTTTTGCTTTAAGATATTTTTTATTGATACACATATCATAATATAAATATCATACAATAACACACTGGCCACTTAATAACGCTGCTAAAACACAAAGAGGTCAGCGTCATAAAGAAGAAAACCCAACAGCAAGGAAAATCCACAAACAATAAACACATGGCGGCAAAACCCTCAGATTGAAACCGCCATTATTAAGTTTTAATGACGTCGGAGCCCTGCGGTCGTAAACAAGCAACACTGGTCTCTATATCTGTCGTAATAAGACAAATAATCGAACGAGTGTAATCCGCAGTGGGTTGTATTAAAAATGGATCGTGTGGATTTGCGGATGCAGCTGTTTTGAACTGGGCTACTGGAGTAGAGCGTAGTGCAGTGGACAGAATAGTGCAACAGTGTAGGTGTTGCAGCTATGCTGTTGACTTGCTATTTTAAAGCAGTGCTTTCTAGTCTAACTGTAGTATCCCGTGGGGCTTGGAGAGGAGATTAGCTTTTGGTCTAGAGTAAAAAAAATAATAATTTAACAATAAATTGTGTAGTCTGAGCTTATAAAATTCAATTATAAATAATATTTTTAAAACCATACTTCGCTAATTTTTTATAAATACTGTATGAGGAATTGTGCATTTTTTTGGTTTTCACTTTAGGACAGTCAATTTCCACTTAAAAAAATGCAATTTAACTACCTTTAAACATTATACCTGAAATACCTACTTATATTAAGAAAAAACATAAAAACACATGTTACCCCTTGAATATTGGATAATAGAAAATCGATATGAAACGTAACGGTGGCAAAGGTAAAAGATTAAAGAACCACATTGCTCGATGAACATTGCATCGAGTACAGTAGTCCGCAGTGGCACAGGCAAGCCTAGTGAAATATGCATAAGAGCGTCACATGCTGTGGTGACCGACACGAAGCAGACAAATAGATATTGGTAGTCTTTATTTAGACCTAAATGGCACTCCATGAAGAAGAAGAGAAATTGACTTCTTGTAATCGTAAATAACACAACGGAAAGTGTAGTGTATGTTACTTTTGATATAAAACAGTAGCAAACAGACAAACGGACTACCTGAAGCAAGCAAATACCATAACCTATAGAAGCTAGCCACAGTAACAAAGGTAAAAGATTAAAGAACCACATTGCATCTAGTAGAATATTCCGCAGTGGCACAGGCAAGCCTAGTGAAATATGCATGAGAGCGTCACATGTTGTGTTGACTGGATACGTACACAAGGGAGACACAGTGACAAATGGATATTACTTATCCATTTGTGGTGTGTCATTTGGACCTAAGTGGTATTCCACTGAAAAAAAAAAACGGCTAGACACGACTAGCCAAAAAAAATGGTGATATTATTTTGATACAAAACGCCGACTCCGTGAAATACGGCATAACGCTATAATATGATGATGATGATGAGAGGTAAAAAGGTACTCTATCCAACTGATATTAGGCACGAAATTGTCTTATCTAACTTATATATTGTCCTCAAAATTCATTGGGATCTAAGTACTGGAACAGCAAATCGTACTAGAGGTGTCCTCTTTCCAATATTAGCTCTTCCTATATAATAACCTACTTTAAAGTAAATTAAAAAGTTAATCACAACTTTTCTCTTATTAATGTCTTATTAAAAATGAACCAACGAGGAACCTTAAACAACTAATCTGTCTAATATAATACGACTTAATGAAAAGGGCTCGCAGTAGATATTAAAACCGCTGCTGGCACCTGGCGAATTAGCGAGGGTAGACCGGGGTAAATTAACGAACCACGTGATCTTATTACACCCCGAACCTCCCCTAGCCTTAGTACTAGCGTTGTAGTTTAGCTTTCAAATTTCGTAAAATGGTATTTTAGGAAATGCTGGTTTAAATCTTCTCAAGTCGTGAGGGTTTCGAGTCGTTCGACCCGATGAACCCTGATATCATAGTTTTTAAACCGCCTAATAGCCAGCTTTAGGCCAATAACATGGTTTGATGGAAATAAAAAGGATAAATGCTTTAGTCCGGTGGGATTTCAACCCAATACCCGGTGAGTTAGTGTTTAGAGCGTTGGCACGGTACGCTGAAGGGTTCAAATCCCATCTGAGCGAAAGTTGTATCTTCTATATTATCATAATATTATTTTCTATCACAAGAAAAAAGCACTTTCAAACCGTTCCGAATCTGAAGAGTCGAAATGAAGGCGAAACATTGGTTTACAAAGAACCGATGCGTTTCCTGTTCATCAAGATTCATCAGAAAAGCCAGATTCATCAGAGCCTTTCATTCTTTTTCTATTAGGTACTTTTACCTCCACAACTACCGTAGCTCTACTACTGTAAATAGGTAGTTTCCGTATGAAATCAACTTAATTTATACACATTATGCGAAATTGCTTCGTTCCGCAATAACTGTGCCATTCTGAAAATTGCATCAATTTAAACACACAGCCGATTAACCTCACAATTACTTTACGAAGTAACAAGCGTATTATTTTATTTGTACACCCTTATCTGCCTCTTAGTTTAACTCAAAATTAGATTTCTTAATAAGACTATTATCGGCAACATTATTTTTATTTACATTAATCATGCACGAAATTAGTACATATAAAACATTACCTCTATAATGAAGTTCTTTTAGGCGAGCAGTGCAATTCGACCCATTATAAGTACCAAGGTTTCGATTCTTCTTCGTGATACAGACTTTTATTAACAGTTAAAAAAAAAAAAACTTGTGATGTTTTTTCCTTTATTTTTACTATTTATTTCTTTAAGTGAATCTGCCAATCTGCCAAAAGCACGCCACATCAAGAAAGCAGTTTGCGGGACAAATTTTGTGACATACTCGAGCCTTAAAGATTTTGAGAAAGTGCAAGTGAGAGATCCGAAGCTAGAACTGTATTCTACAGGGAAATGTAAAATAATGTGTCAAATGTATAGTCCTATTTGTGCTTCAGACTTAATTACCTACCATAACATCTGTTTTTTGGAATTGGCACAAAGAAGGAACCCTAACCTAGTAGCTGTCAACTCGAGCCCATGTAATGCGTTAAGAAAAGGAAAATCACGGTTACATCAAGTTACGGATGAAATTCAATCTTGGAAGAACTATTTTACAATTACAAAGATTACAAAAAAAATACAGTCAGTCGAATCATATTAAATCAATCATAAACAGAAAACTATAGTATACATTTGAAAATACTGGCAAATAATGATGATGATTACGTCATCGACGTTTTTAACGGTCCAAGTGTTAATCAATAAATCAAATTGAATAGGAGCCATATAATTGCAATTTTAATTGAACCTTTGATTTTACAATAACCTTTAATTTTTGTAATTACCTACCCACGAGGTACAAGATAAACTATCCATTGTATTGGAAAATTCTCATTTCCCTTTTAACCATTTCAAGTGATCAATGATGTATTTCGTCCTTTCTATGATAACAATTTTATTCATATCAACTATTTCCGTTGCGGGCCAAAAGAAAAGAAAAAGCGAGACAGTATGTGGAACTGACTTCAATACTTATAGAGACAGAAAAGATTTCGAAAGAGCTCAGAGAAGGCGTCCACATTTGAAAATATACTCGAACGGAGAATGTAATAAACTTTGTACAGAATACAGTCCCGTTTGCGGCTCCGATAAAAGGACTTACCACAACATATGCTATTTAAAGCTAGCTCAGAAAAAAAATAAAAGATTAAGGGAAGCATATTATGGACAATGTTCTGATGATGATATGAGATATAAGTCAATGATGCTTAATAATGCACCTTCTAGTAAAATATCGAGTATAGTGTAACGATACGCCTTCATGTTTAGGCGCACCGTCACTCCACAAATATAATATTTCTTATAAATAACTTGATTTGATAAAAATTATCTATTCGTAAAATTATAATTCATCAAAATCGATTTGAGACATTTTGAATTTTGCGCCATTTCAGACGATATCGCATCTGAGCTCTTATTGGTCAGACAGTTGTATGATCGCCGCGAGAAGAGAATCTGCAAGTAAACAAAAGTTTTCAAACTTTCAGATTAGTACTTAGTTGAATATTGTTCGAAAAATAACGATCATGTTCATAAATTAAAATAAACTTGAATATAGTATTTTGACTATTCAAATATGAACCAATAGCATTCAGAAATAAACTTGCTATTTTGTTAACAATATTGCTTGTTAATCCATTTAATTTAAATATTGACCATTATAAAATACGGTATAAATATTTGTCAAAATATAGTAAACATCAAATACCATTAACATCAAAACGAAACAAAAATAGTGTAAATCAAATGACTGACAAGTTCATTCATCACTGTCTGTAAGGATTACAGTGCCTCTCCGTGTTTATGGTGTATTGAGTGTGGCGAAAAAATGAACTAACTAGACTGTCAAGATCATACAATATAAAACTTCTTGTTCCATGTACATACATAGAATCGCAATACAAAATGACCCTAAGATAAAAACTCATTGTATTACGTGGAAGGTCTATGGTTGTTCATATCATATATTTGATATTTTCTCCAACATGCAGCGCCACACTAAAATTCATGGGATGGAGCTGGCACATTCTATACGGAATTGTTGCGAAATTTGATCAAACTTCTGATTTAAATGAATAGTGGGAAGTAAAAAATAATCAATTTAATAATTTTCGACTTAATATCTCATGTAATTTACGTAAAATCCTTAATTTTGTAATAAATGGGAAAAGCGCCATCTGTTCTCAAATTAGAATACTTTTAGGGCTAGCCTCCTAGGCTGACTTCAGGTTCGAATCCGGGAGCCAATGCTATTGATTCGTGGAGGGTAGTGTTGGAAAAATCTTGGCTGAGATTGTTGCCGTCCCTTTTTGTTCTCTTATGAGCGACAGTGACAGGTGTGAGATTCTATTGGTTAAGTCATGATTTTTGTAACTACAAATTGCTACCATTGGTTATTACTCGACGAATTATAAAAGTTTTGATTCATTAGCGATTTTCAAGTATTCCGTGGTAATCGTAATTTTGTAGGTTTACACAGACGCTTCCTTGGAAAAAGATGCGGTTGTGACACTTTTGGAAAGGCGCCGGCGGCGACGGTCGCAACTTTGAAGAGGTTCTTGGTTCCAGGAAAGGCGACGGGTGCTGGTGGTGCCATCGTGTCTGCAGCTATTTATCTGGTCAGATCTTTCCTTATATTTCGTAGATACAGAATATAACAGTGCAATATAAAGTTTTGTAATCACGTAACGTAAGAAAAAGCGTATGAGTATGAGTGTCGGTACTAAGCCGTGTCTGCCATATTGTTTCCTAGTCATTGTAACTACGTAAATGAAATTCACATTTTTCATAAGTTAGAATCTAGTAGTATGCTGTTTAAGATCTGTGATATTCTGGTTCTACATATTGTCATGTGTTTTAGCTTATCTCCGTGTACATTCTACATTTTTACTTCGGATTGTGAGTTCTACCTACGATAATTTTATGTGTACATTTTCAGGAATTTTCCATACGTTTTATTCTATTGTATCTGTGTGAAGCTGTGATTTAAGTGTACCTATTTTTAAGAAATTATATTTTGATTGAACGAAAATAAAAGTACGGAACGGTAGGTAGTTATAACCACGACGTGCGGGTACGGAACGGTAGGTAGTACGTTGAGCGCTTTGCCTCGTAGGTGCATTTGGTTAGAGCCTTCGGTACTCATAGTGCGTGAGCTAGATCGTAGGTTCGATTTCGGATAAATAATTTACAGTTTCTTCCGCGGGATAGTTTTCGTTAGGTCACGGGACTGCGACATAGTTGTTGGTTAATTTGCAGAGTAGGATTGTTTCAAGATTTTGTGAGTCAGAGGGTACGTTTTGGTATGACGTTTTTTTCAATAGGTTAGTGTAAATTTGTGTGTCTACCTAGCAGGATCCAGTAATATTTCACAGGTATGCCACGTCATGGGAACGAAAAGTTGACCTACATTCAATCTAGTATGTAAAATGTAAGTTCGTAAATTTGTAAGAAATGTAGACGCACTTATTCCTCCATAGCAAATTCGGTGGTGTAGTAGCACGACATGTCGATATCCAGAAATTATTTATCTTGTTGCGGAACTTTTGTACTACTTTTAAGCTAGTTCGAGTCAGACGTGAGAAGCGGTCACCCATCCATCAGCGGTCGGATAGTCGCGGCCCTATCCACTACACCATCCGGGCCGTCTTAATATCGTCCATGGATTTTATTATTTTAGATTATTTAGGTACTGCAGTTCCAGTTTGATTCCGAGACGTGGATGTTCCAACCAGAAGGGTGACAATTACAGTTTTGAAAAGGTAATATCTACTTTTATTCAGTATTTAATGTTCATCTACATATTTTGCCTACAATTAAATATTATTCAAAATTCAGAAATGCAAAGTTTAATAATCTTTTGATACATCTATTTATAGCTAATTCAGGAAATATTTAATTCCATTTTTTGAATATTTTCTCATCAGCAATTTTACTAATGACATTTTAGTAATAGTTATCTAACTAACATTTTTAACGGATTTAGAATGAATGTCATATTTAGATTCAAGGCCATACTAAAATGCCAAGCAGTGGAAATTTTAAGCATTAGAGAGAGTTGCATTTCCGTGACTTTTATTCGTATAAAGTTTCTTATTGTTTTGATATAATTTTACCAAATGTTTATTACCAGCCTTTTACATTTTATACGGAGTTGCATAGAAAGTTTGCAATGTCAAAAGTAATAAATAAAGAAGTTACTTTTATGAAAGTGATGTTGGATTTGAGCTTACTAGGCCAAGCTAGGACAAAGCCTTAATAGTTTTCTCTAAATAAAGAATGAGAAACTATATAAGTACAGTTCGATTCACCATTTCTTATTACTTAGTTCAAAGAAACTAGGTTTGACAATTTTAAAATACAAAATTGAAGTTTACCTTTTAATAGAAGGTTGAAAATAAATATTTACCTATAACTTAAAGTAGATTCAGCAAAAGTTTAAAATATGTTTTGATTGCAGTAAATTCTCTTCATATTTTCATTTTCTTTTATTTTGAAATAGATTCTTTCTGATTTTGTAATGGAAGATTAATGTTTTTTGTTTTCAAATATATAATTTTCATAGATTCACAATTCTAGTAAACAAGTAAATCTAGAAGTCGTGAATTCATTTGTTCCATTAAACTCAGTAAATGTAAATTCAAAAGAAATCCTGATATTAAAATCACAGTAAAACTAAAGTTACCACATCACTAAATATAAAAATGAAATACATTATACTCAAATTAAATTATGAATTAATGTGAAAGGTTTTCATTTGGAATACCTAACCATACACTAGGTTCAGGAACAAACCTAGATTTGATGGATATACCCTCTTGTCCTTTTGTATACTTAGTAAAATATGACTAGACTGACTGACAAAAATATTGCATTTTGACTTGAATTAAAGATACTTCCCCTCATATCAGGATTAAATATATTGGAGGAGCTCTGTCCAGAGTCTGGCTGACGAGGAGCACTGCACGGTGGCGGGAAAGGGCGGTGCCCCGGCTTTACCAAAAACACAAAAATGCTGTTATAGTTTTATCTTGTTTGAAACAGCAAACTTCTTACAATATATTTGAATGCTAAGATTATTAGTCTTCCTCACCCTCTAAAATTTTTATTGTTGAATATTTGCTAAATATTAGGATTATTTTTATTCTATTCATCTTCATCATCACTTTCGTAAGTTTAGTATTTTCTATTCTAATTAACTATCATTAGGCAAAGTAGGTTATACCATTCGAGTCATTAAAGTTCTGGGGTTACAACAGCGGTTCACAACCTTAGGTCCTATTATACCACTAGACGTTCATTTGGCCAAATACTTATCTCATTAAACTGAAACCAATTCTGTTACTTTAAGTTCTTTCTTTTCCTCTATTTACAGTGTCTTCAACCTTGTCCATGTCCAGCCTACTGGGAATCGTGTCTGATGGATCCGTGCTCTATCTACGATTAGTGTTGCGTTTAAGTGTAGTTAATAATAATTTTCTTGAAGTGATTTACTTGCAACTGAAGAATTTTAATTAAAGTTTTCGTATCTTAAATTCATCTTTACATTTACTAAAATCGTCCTTCAAATTCTCAACATTTAGCTTTTCTTAATCTTCCTTAATTTCTCTTAACTTCTTTTACTTCTCTTTTCTAATTAGGGTTTTAAAAAAAAATAGGGCTAGGTAGGTTAGGGGTAAATATTACAATAGTAAATCAAATACTAAAAAACTTTAAAAAAGAAAATGAAACAGTAAGGATTACAAGTATCTCTGGAACACCAAGAATGCGATCTATATTTTTAATACTACTGAAATAAAATATCCTAAAAAAAACTCCTTCTTTGAAAGAAAATTCCATCCTTGACAGAAAAAAAAATCAATTTCAATTTAATTATGGTACAAGTTGCAAATGAAATACTTATTCTAATAAAACATTATTAAACAAGAAAATTCAAAAATATTTGGGAAAGGGGATTTCATTTTAATGTACACGACTTCTATAAGGGATTCAAAATGTGGGCTAATAAAATTGTACAAAAACGCAAATTTAAAACGTGACAATAGTTTATTTTCAAATTGTACATTATAAAAAATATTTGAGGAATACCAAGGTACATGTCATGTTGGTATTTAATCAATCAATGACGTGATGCGTAATATACGGGGTGTAAGAGACAGCGTCCCGCAAACTGATAGGGGTTGCTCAGTCAACCAAACTGAATAACTATCACCGGGATTTTTTTTCAGGAAATGAAAAAAAATATTGCTTTTTCATACAAAGTGACCGCCTCGATCCGTCAATTTGTATGGAAAAGCAATTTTTTTTTTCATTTCCTGAAAAAAAATCCTTGTGATTGTTATTCAGTTTCGTTGATTGAGCAACCCCTATCAGTTTGCGGGACGCTGTCCCTTACACCAAAATAAAGAGGTTGTATCTTATTTCTTTGATTTTTATTGGGACACCATTCGTTGACGATCGATAACTGACAAAAAAAATATATGAATATCACCTAAAAACCTTATTAATTTAATCAAAATCTATTGAAAAACGTATAAAAGCTGATTAGCTTTAACCTATTGGTTATGTACCTATTATCTATAATACGAAAAAATGACCAGAGGTCGGAATTAGGTAGAGTTATTTATGTACTTGCATCGAAATGTTGATATTAATATGGATCTTCCCGGGATTTCTAATGGACAATGCCGTGTGGCCAACAATATTACAAATAAATAATATTAATAACAACAAGCTATGTTATGTGAACAACAAAGTGGCAACATCGCGCGTGTGCGCTTTGGAATTTTGCTACTTCGGACATCCGATATCGTTGGTGTAAATTTGGCAATAACGCGACTGTCAAGAAGGGTTATTTATTTAATAAATCACGGGAGTTTTCTGCTCTTTAAAATTTATCTCAGGATTTGAGGCATATCCACTTTATTCTTTCACTCAAATAACTGTACCTAATTCCGACCTTTGATTATAACGTTCTTTTCATTACTCTGACTTGTTTTGTTGATAGTGAACAATGTACATAAACGCGTAGGATTCCTCTTAGAAACTGTTCGGCACGTTACTATCAGCATCGGAGTACGAAATGATTCCAACATTAATTTTGATATTTTCAATGGTAATAATCTGCGAATCATTTATTGTACAACGTCATCAAAATAAGGTTTGTGGATCAGATTTTGTGACCTATACGTCAGAAAAAGAATTAAAAAAGGCAAAACAAAGGAGACTTAACTTGCAACATTATAAAAAAGGAAATTGTCCTGAGGTGTGTAGAGTAGAAAGACCAGTTTGTGGTTCGAATATGATCACTTACATTAATATATGTTATTTGGAACTTGCGAAAAGAAAGGACGAAAAAATAAGATACATTTACCATGGCGATTGTGACGAAGAAGGCAGATACCATTTAGTTGATAAATTGAGATCTTTACTTTACTATTATTGAACATAATATTATTTATACGTCAATTCGATCGATCTTTATTAACTCCTAATTCCTTGTCTTTATTTTTGTTTATAACCTATTCGGAACATATAAGTATTATAAGCATGTATTTTATTAACACCAGTACAAATTCATGAGTTTTATTATAATTTGTGCCGATTTGTCATAATGATTCAAATTATATTTACTCGATTTATAGTAAATACATGCCTATTAAAATTAAAATAATAAACTTAAAAATTTGAAAGTCCTTGTCCCAAGTTTGTCTGATATCATAATAGAACTAGTAAAGTAAGAAAGACTAAAAAAGAACATTTTATTGTATAGAAAAAAATATTAGCACATTTTGACATGTTTCGAATCTTCTTCTTACTTATGGTACTCTTTTCGTGTTTATGTTGCGAAACGCATGTTATAGAAAAACTTCAAATAATTCCCAAAAGGCCGAAAGATTTTGTTTGAGTGACGTATATTCATCTGAAAATATTCTAAAATGGAAAATGCAAAAAAAATATGCAAAGTATTTCGACATGTGTGCGGTTCTAACTGTAAGAGTTATTATAATAATAATGTTATTTGGATAATGACAAAAAGAAAAAAAAACTTAATATATTTTATACACAGGAAGATGTGTACAATGTGGTCACAGTTTGTGAAACTGAAATAATAAATATTTTATGTATCATTTAACGTGAGTTTTATATAGCGTTTTAATATGATACATACATAAAGCCACGCCTTTATCCCTTCAAGGTACTCAGTAGGTCAAACGCAATTCAATTTTTTTATAAATTAAATTGTTATCTTAATATTCGTTCATAATTTTTATTTTTAAATATTGACAGTCCAAACTTAAGTGAATGGCTTACAGCGGATATACGGTGCGTAAGGGACAGCTTACGGTATATTGACAGCAAAGAATGTTATAATGTTAGCTAACTGATAGGTATCTCTAAATCAGTCAACAAAACTGAACAAGTTTCAGCAGAAATTTCTCACAACGAACAAAAAATATTTCTGACTTCCCCATACAAAAATAATACCTTGATCGGACAATATTGTTGGGGAGACCATAGAGTTTTTAATGCCTGAAAAAAAAATATTGGTTGTCTGTGTTTCCTTGACTCAGCTGAGCAATATCAGTTAGCGGTATATGAAATTTTTCCTAGCTTCCCCCTAGGAAACGGCATTACAGGCTTGCCTAAGATCTACCTGCAACGTCTGCCAGAGTGATTCCTCTAAAACATTGGCAACGGTACGGCTTGGAATTATCGATAGCATTGAACACTTATATTTTCAATTTTTTCACCTCTCCTTTGTAATTAAAATATCAATTTTACGTCATTCGTCACAGGAAAAGTAATAAGTCGCCAAAATGGGGTATTGATTTTTTATTAGATTTCGAATAGGTCAATGTTTACACCATGAAAAAAGTTGTTATGTTACCTACCACGTTGATGTTTATTTTGATTAAAGTTTAGAATCGCTGCATCTCAAAGTTGCATTCGTTCAGTGCAAAATATGGTGTCGTACTTATTTCCTTACAAGTATGCAATACTTGCTATAGCGGTATTGTTAATAAGTGTAACACATGCCAAGTTATTGAGCAGGAGGACAGTGATAGATAGACCACATCGAGACGATAAAAAAATTTGCGGTTCTGATTTTCACACGTATGATTCGATGGACGTGTTCAAAAAATCCCAAAGGAGACGTCCTCATTTGTTTTTATATAAAAAAGGGAAGTGCAAGGAGGAATGTTTTGGTTACGCGCCAGTTTGCGGTTCCAATTGTGTTACCTATACGAATATTTGCCATTTGGATCTAATAGGAATTAAAAATCCCGCAAATAAAGTGGAATTCTCGTACTCAGGAGAATGTGACAATAGAAATTTAAGAATCCAAATTCGTAAATTAGTAGTTGTCATTTGATTATTTGCGTTTTCATTTATTAAATGGTGTTATAAAACATAGTAGTAATAAATAAATAAAACGTACTGCATTCTTCTTCTTTTTTTTGAATGTATAAATATCACTTGTCAATCAACTCAATGTAGAACGTAGAACGACGTAACAAATCTATGTAGGACATTGATGATACCCAGGAACGGTGGCAGAAGTTCAATAGCAAACAAGAGATGAACAACCTAACCTACTTTGGCGATTGGCCCTACGGAATCAAAAGTGCCTTTTATGGTATCTATGGCCTGTATTAATAGTCAACTATCACTAAGCTATTACATAATATCAGAAATGTCATTTTATAGTATTTTTCAGATAGCATGAGTCTCCTGACAGCATGTAGGAAATATAAAAACATCACAGGTTCAAAAGAGATTCCTTTATAACTGTCAAAAAATGTATGCATTCAACATGTGCCAGGATGCTCATGCTATGCGAAAAATCGAAAGATAGTACAAATAGTCCTGTCAAATATATATTACCATATGGAAAAAATATTTTCCAATAGTAAATCAACCCAGCCTACCAAAGTATTTTCTCATATTTTAACCCATTATACTTGGACAAAGATTATCCATACTTATTTAAAATAGGGTTTCTCGTTTTCGAAAAGTAGTGGTTTTTATTATTTTACCTCTGTATAAGTAATATTTCTCTATTCATAAAGATAACTTATGCATGATAATATAGGTAATAGATGTTTGTCGTATTATCTCAAATAGAAAATTGGTCGAGAACAAAGGGGTTTTTTTGAGCTTTCAATCCTAGAAGTAACTGCAGCTGTAAAAATGTAAAACATGTTTCCTATCATTGCATAAAAGAACTCGTCGCGACTTCTTGTAATTCATTTCGAATTTAATTCTTAATTTCATGTCGAATAAAATTGTCGAGTAAACATTTTGACACAGCATTTTGATATAGTAATCATACCTACCTCTCTTATAAAACGTAGAAATTTTTTAATTAAAATTTTAGTCATGGTTTTATTCGATTTTCCAATAAATCTTTAAATTTTCGATTCATGTTTAATTATAGTACGATTTTACCTTCTAGTACAGATTGCTATGTACTTAAGTATAATAAAACTGACTTGCTAATTAAATGCATCTCATTTAATTCAGTTGGTTTTTCTCGATTTAAAGTTATGATTTATTTAATTACACTCACAATAACATTTTTATTAATACAATGCGAATGTCAGATGCCCAAAAAACGCCATAAACTTCATTCCGAGGTATGTGGATCAGATTTTAGGTCATACCAATCAAAAATGGCACTCGAAAAACATCAGGAAAGAAATCCAGCTCTCAAAGTAATTCATAATGGACCGTGTAAAAAATATTGTAAACAATACAATCCCATGTGTGGTACCAATGGTGTGACGTACAATAATATATGTTTTTTGGAAGAAGCGCAAAAAGAGAATCGCAATGTGAAGATGCAGTACGCTGGAGCATGTCAGAACATCCAGAAGTTAGCTTTGAAGAGGAAATTGTATAGCGTGCTTAGCCAAATTATAGAAGACCATAAACAAAACTTCGAAAGGTCAGGCCGAAATATTTTTTTGTTTTTTTGATTAATTAATTAAAAAGCATTGATAAAAAATCCGAGTTATTATTGAAATAATATTTTAAAAAACACCAACAAACGGGGGGAATAAAACTTTTTAATAGCTAACCTTATACCTACTTAAATATGCAATATACCGGGTTTATAAATGTATCATGATTTAAATCAGCTTGCAACAATTAATTGCTTCGAACTATGGATTTCCTTACATATTTTTAATATTATGGACACGACCACTCACAATTACATAGGTACTTAGGTATAAACTACATGTCTTTTAGTACAAGTGTTTTATAAACTACAGGTGTTTTAGTAGAAAATCTATACTAATATAATACCTAATATGAAGTGGTATTTTCTTTGCGTTAATTGTATAATTTCCACAACGAACGAATAAGTTCTATTACCTATTTCAAACTACTCGTATAGGTGTATTTGTGTATTACTTTATGCTTCTTTTTACCATAATATGTCTGTGCATATCACAATATCTACAAATTTTCAGTTTATTGCAAATTAAAGAAATATTGCAGTGATTGCTAAAGGAATCAAATGTAAGTTTTATAGTTGAATTGCTATGTCAAGTAAGGTATCAAAGTAAATTAAAAGAGCTGTAGTTGCCAATTCCAACGAGTATTACCAACTAAAATGCACTCAGATTATGCAGCTTCTACATATACATAAAAAATCTAGAAAAAACAAAAATATTCATGGAAGAAAACAATAAAAATCAAAGAAAATCAATAAAAATCAAATGTATCATGTTTTTTTTATATTAATCATGATTTTTGATTAAAATAAAAAAGTCCTGATTTATGCCAACCCTGATACCTAATAACTGTGAATTTATTTTATTAGCGGCTTAAGTATACAATCGTGTCGATAATTATTTTATGGTTAAATCAACATTTTTTTTACGTGTAGTTGTTCTACAAGTAATGATATTAACTTTTGCTAATAAGCAAGTATGCTGTATAATGTTTCGGAATTACTTATTATAAAATGTTAAATTATTTCTCTTCTGAAGTTTGCTAGAATGTTTTGTTTAATTTATATTTTATTTGTAACAGTTTTATACTGCGATGCCGGAAAATTTATATTATCGCCGACTTTTCAAGTGTGTGCTACAAATTTTGTAACTTACACGTCGATAAATGAATTCACAAAAGCGCAAGTAATGGATTTGGATTTAAAAATATTCTCGAAAGGAAAATGCAAGAAAATGTGTTTGCTAGAAAATCCTATATGCGGTTCAGACTCAATTACTTATCGTAACATATGTTACTTAGAAGTTGCTAAAAAAAATAATAAGCCAAGGCTTGAATTTTCATACGCAGGCAAATGTGTGGACTTAGAAAAAATTGAATTGCATAGGAAACTGAATATAATCCTAGATCAAATTGTAGAGGATTTTCAGGAAAACTATCCTCAGCTTTGATTTATTGCTTCAACTTTATTTGAACAAGGATTTGGGAGAGATAAATATGAAAAAAATATATATATTAAGAAACACGGTATCATTTATTCTTATATAAATACACAATTATAACTAAAATTCACCTCAAACTTTGTCAATATTGGTTAAATGTGTGTTAAGCTGTTGATGCTCTCCCTACTCCGAAAGGAATATTTGAACGCCTGATTTTATCTTTAGATTCATATCCTTTTCATGCAAGCATTCATAATTCATTTAATTCTGTGTAACAAATGAGTCATACTCTCGATGGGGCAACACAAAGCCGTGTACAATCCGGGCACAATACAATAATTGAGTTTGGGAACGCTGCGACGCTGTGATGTCCCAATTCAGTTCAGTCCTCATCCTCCCAAAGTAGATTTAGGATATTCCCACTTCGCTAGGTAATGGTGCGAGACGAAGTTAGTTCGAATTTGGAAACGTATTTGATGCACGTAGAAAGTTATGTACGTGTATTGAATACCTAGTTGATATCTTATTTCGTTGTGGTACTTTAATAACAGTGTTTAGAAACATTTGTTAACATCCGGTGAAACGTACTTATTTCAAATATTTCGGATGAAATCGATTCATATAAAACCGCTTTGACTGCAAGTTTCATTCAAAATAGTAGGTACTTTTGATGTAAAAATGTACTTTAACGTAATGTAATTTTTAATGAAATTAATCGTATATATATATAATTAATCGTATTGATTCGTTAAAGTAAAAAAATACAAATTCTACTTTTGTGCCACCTAAAGACGTGCAATTTCTGTAACAAGTGAGAATATTTTAGTTCATCAAAGTAAATAATATTTTGTTAGCTTGGAAATAATACCTAGGGCCGTATTTATAATCAGCTCTCAAGAGTGACAGCAAATTTGAGTTCGTATCAGAAATGTCATTTCAGTACAAAACGAACTGTCAAATCCATACTTAATATTGCTCTCAATCTTGAGATCGCTTTATAAATACTAGCCCTAGTATTACTTAAACTCCAATATCAGAGAGAAAGGAGATTTTTTTTACTTAAGACCACCGCAACCGCAATGGCTTTGAACAAATAAAATGCACTAAAAATGGAAATAAATAGTTTGCTATAGCAGCTAATATTATGTTGTACCTATAGCTAAAACTTATCCGGATTGAAATTTTCAATTATATTTATATTTAACTCACTATGAGATCATTGACAGAGCTCTTCTTTCTAAATTAATTCAGGATATTAATTTAATTACTTCCCAACGATAAAAGTCACATAAAAACATTCCAAAAATCCAATAAAATAAATGTTGCCCCCTAAGCTATGGCACGCAATTTAATTAACACTCTGTATAAAAATCAAGACAAGCTTTCTACTTTTGTATTTTATTGACACACTTCATGCAACACAACAGTTCGTAGTAGTTTAGAACTAATTTCAACTTTCACGTCCGCTACGTCTACGTGCTTACCAACAAACTTTGTTGCTTATTATTTTTTATCATTCTTTTCTTTCTTGCGGTTCTATTTTGTTGCACGTGTATGAAAAAACATTTGTTCATAAAATTGATACCAACTTGTAAGAAGGTATTACTTTTTTTTATTAATTTTATTCATTTAGTTGACATGATTTTATAAATAAAAATAATGCAAATTAACTAATTTTAAATAAATTTGTAAATCATAAGTATACGTTTTACGTTGTAGGTATAACTATGTAACCGTATGAGTATTTTGTTTGTGAACTAGGTATATCAGTTTATCGGTAGGTTCGTTCAAAGATAAAATAATACATAATTATGCGCATACTAGGGCATCCAACGACCATTATATTATGACGCCAGCGCTAATAATTCCCCTCTGCAGTTGACGCGACGGAATATACGAGCGGGTGAAATCCGGGATATGTCCAAAGATAAATCACGAGATATCCACCGGCTTACATTGGACACCGGCGGGCTTTTTCACTAAAGGGCCGGACCATTACTCTCAAAGGAAATCTGAGGACGCAGAGGGCCACAGGTCGATTGAAGAAATTAGATTAGCTTCGGTTTTCAACGAAGTTTTAGTGGTTAGCTTTATCCTGTAAGCCAAAAAAGGGAGGTCTCTGAATAGGTAGCTGACTTTACGTTTTTTTATTTTTTGCTTTTTGCTATTTTAAAGGAATCAGAAACCAATTCAACATCAAGTCAATGGATAAATTAAATGATTTTTGCCACGTCTTACTTGAGGGGGTAGAGACAGGTTATCAGCCTTACTAGCTTTTGGAGTATTCCAGAGAAGAAACGCATTTGCTACTTTCCTTTTCTGTAGCTCCATTAATTGCTCCCCTAGCAGCAGCCTGTACGTAAGTATGTATAAACTACTTTGTATGCTACCTTATTATAAAAGCAAAATACTTTAGAAGGATAAAAATATTCAACAAGCTCACATAAAAAGTAAGTTTCAGGTAAATAAAAAAGTAATGTGCCCACACGTTCTCGCGATAAGTTTGGTTTAAAATGTTTTCTGCTACATGGACAAAAAGCGTAGCAAGTTTAAACAAAGGTATCCGTGGCTGGTAGAGTTATGTTACGTAGTGTTCTTATGTACAAAAAAGAAAAAAAAGTAGGAAGGAGACTCAACAGGGTTGCTGTGTGTAAATGTTTGTGGACGAAATAACCAAAATTATAGTTTTAAGCGATAAACATAGAATGTGCCAGCTGCATCTCTTCCCGGGCATTCTGTAAAAATTTGCTAAGGGATTCGAGGGTCTCAGTATTGTAATTTAGGCGATGGGCTGACAACCTGTCACTATAGCAATATAGAGATCAATTTGGAATAACGTGTATGTATCCACAAAATTATCTCTTTTAAATTCTAAAAGATTTCACACAATTAGTATTTTATATGAGCAACTCAGCCTCAAGTGTCGTTGTTCTAGAATTTCTATAACCTTCTATAGTGAAATTTTACGGGAAAGGGCGGCATCCGCTTCCCGACTGAAAATTCTGGATGACGTAATGACAATTTATACCCCAGCCCGATTTAAACCCTGGCTAACGACGCGACTGATTTTGCTTTCATTCTTAATTTATTTTTATTATGCCTGGTTGGGGCAGCAGCGATAAAATAAGGTAGGGTTGGGTATTATAGGTCGTAGGTATATTGATTTTGACCAAAATTGATTCTTGATTGATGTCGTTTTTCTTCTGTATCTTATAATTATCTGCACTTTTAATAAAAAAAATCATATTTTTGACATAAATAAAGCATTTCAAAGAAAATCGGGAATAAAATATTTTCCTATGATTTTATGTATGAATTATGTTTAGTTTAGAGGAACTTCAAGTAAGTTAGTCATTGATATTGGATAAAATATATTTGACAGATTTTAAATAATGTGCCAACATAAAAGTTCGTAGTAGGGTTGCTACGGCGTAGCAAGTAGCGCCAAAAAGCGTAGCACAAAGAGTTTAAATCCGTTGTATTTTTAAAGCGGAAAGTACCTATTCATTCAAAGCAGCTCGACTCATCGGATACAAGGATACATTCAACTCATAGTTTCCCGCTTTATATGATCGCTGACACAGGAAAAAGGACGTGGAGACGCCGCCATGGACACTGAATATGATCAGTATAGTCAAAAAGTAAATGGAATATTGACGAACTCATACATCGTTGTTCGTACTTTTACAGATCTTCGTTCTGCTTTGAAATTTTGCACGTCCGGTGCATTTTTCAGGTATCATTGTAGGTATATCTAGGAAATTAGTACTAATATTGTTAAACGCTGCGGCCTTCTCCTCTCCGCAAAATTTAGTTCATGGCCACAACTGTGATGCAACTCGGTCAAAACGCTGGGCAGAGAACATTCGCGCTAAGAAAATAAACAGTTATTTATTACTAAAAGCAATGAATACTTACGTGTACAATGCCTTGGCTCATCCGATGAGTCTCCACAGTCATTGCTTCCATCACAAAACCGATTGATTGGAATACATTTTTTATTCAGGCACAAATACTCCGATATCCGACACCGTGTATCATTCCCGAGCAGCACAGGCAGGGACTCAGGCTCGGGAATCTCGTTCTCTTTTCCCGATAGATACGACGCGTCTCTCTGGTATTCTGGCTTGTCTCTCTGATATTCTGAAGTTTCTCTCTGGTAGGATATAGACTTCAGGTTTTCTGTAGCTTCCGTCACTACGTCGCAATCCGTCACCGTGACTAACGTCACAATGATTCCGACGAGAACTGTGATGGAGCCTGCAACAAAGACATATAATATTTGGAGTTTGAAGACAAAAGGCATAAGATGGGGATTTATATTTATCTTTGAAGGGTTTGCCCTTGATACTAGTCTTGGCCAAAGGGACTGAATAAAAGAGTACTGTAGTTAATGTTAACATACTATAAAGTACGAGACCAACTTTATTTATAAAATAGCATAAAAGAACAGCCCTGCTTACGGAGCTCTGTCTGTAAGAAGGTACGCAATGCAATCTTGTAAATAAAAAACTAATTTTCCACTCCCTCACATTTTTCCGTATAGAAGTCTGGTCATTTCCCTCTAGGTTAGACGACAAAAAGTTTAAATAAAGCACGAAAAAAGGAAGCTACTAACAGGAATACAATTTTCCCGAGGGTAGGTAGGTTTTCCTGCGGTGGAAAGTTGCCTATGTGCTATTCCATCAAGTTTCATCCCGATCCGTTTAGTGTTTGAATTTGAAGCGTGACTGAGTAACAAATATCCAAACTTTAGCATTTTTAATATTAGTAGTATTCGATATATAACTTCGTTTTTCTTCGCTGGAACAACCTGCGTCTATTATTGAAGTGAAAGCTTCTTTAGCGGCGTTGTGAACTTTTTTTGGGATGGGTAAAAAATGTTTAACTCGCGTCAGGGTCACGTATCCTGATCCTGATCCTGATCGACTGATCAAAAATGCGTAAGACGAGTTTTAAAAACCTATTAGCGCCATCTGTTGACGTGTTTTCACTTCTGCCAGCACTCCCGGAGTGCAACCCGTTGTATTTTTTTCTTAAGTCTAAGGTAAATACCAAAGAAGCCTCGAAAGTTGATTAGAACGAAGTCAACAGAGATCTGAAACTATGTTTGCTTTTAATTCCATTTTGTTCAGTGACTTTGTTTGACTTCAATATTATTTTTACTATTATTTCTCCAACCAAAGTTATAACATTGAAACATATTGATCTACAGGTCCTCAGTTCGATATCCACAGAAAAGCTGTAAATTTAATTATTTCTTTTTTATAGTTTTCATTTTGAAAATTCAGGCAGTAACCTAATTCTTCTTTCAGGAGTGAAGCAATTTCCATTTTTGTCTGCCAGTTTTAGCCTGATACGAATGCGTAACCAAATTTACTGATAAGAAATATAGTTTTCCGATTCCTAAGCCTAAGCAGTTTCAAAACTGACACTGGAATGTTTGAAAACATTTGACAATTTCTTTAAACCAATTCACTTTAATTTGTAAAGAAACATTATCCGATGATATTCAATAGAAAAGCGGTGATTATCTCTCTGAATAAAGTTTTTCTTAGCATTTTAAAAGCGAATGGCTGAAAGGAGAGACATCATCAATCTTTTGCGGACCGTCTGAAGTTGCCATTTTCTTGCATTGGCTGTTTTGAAAGGCCTGAGATGAGTTTGAGGTTCGTAGCCACATCAATTTTAGTTGAAGATAAAAGACGTAGCATTGAGAGTATTGGTATTTTTCATTTTCACTGAAAGTATTTGACGTCTTATCTGAAGACGCGAGTTTTTCTCTTGTCGCAGATCAATGAACTTGGAAGTGGATGTGCGATATGCACAGTGCAAATGCAAAATGAAAACATATTCTCAAGGAATGCTGTGGTCTATTAGCCTGTACCTACTCTGGATTGTATCCCTTAGTCAACTTTTACGACACCCGTGGGTAGAGAAGAAATGATTCAATTTCAACCCGGCATCAAATAACGAGATGCTGAAAAAGATCTTTTTTTTTCACAGTAGGTAAATTATTATATTACTTATCACATTTTCTACTATAATAACAACAACATGCTAAAGAGGTTATGGTAATAATATTATAATTATACGTACTAAAACAAACCCACAGAAATTCAATTAACAATATTATCGAAACCCAGCAACCATATCAATGGCATATTGAATATTTGACACGGCTTACTTGTTTGTTGTGAGACAAGGCTTGTGCCTCGACGTTTCGACCATATACGATGGTCTTCCTCAGGAGTAAGCCGTGTCAAATATTCAATATGAATAACACTTGTTTATCGTTTAATCATATCAATGGCCTTAATAATAGTCTTATACCTATAACTTTAATAATCATATCGGGAACGCGCACGTTAAGGCGTTGTCACGTAAAATGATGTGTCAAATAAGGCCCATGTGTAAAGACCCTTGTCACTATGTCGAGATTTTGGGGCGATAAGTCATTTAATAGTGAACAGAGAAGTGGAGACACTGAGACAGTTGCTTATCATTATCATAATATACATCAGCCTATAGGTATCTCTTATTCTATATTTGTATCGAATGCAGTAAAGTATTCTGAAATAGTAATAACAAGTTTAGTTTGAAGATAATATTATGTAAATTCCAAAGTAGGTACTTTTGTCCGTTTTTTAGTAAAAACCTTAATAAGGACATTAGAAGGTCCTGACACCCTTTATGTTCCTCAAATGATAAATGACTTGCTAATGCTCCACTGTTTCACATTTTGTTAAGTAAATGTATCTGAGAAAATGTGTAACTTTCACACCGTGAAAGTAATCAAAAATTTTAGCTTGAAATAAAATGTTGCCTTGTACATACATAATTGTAGACGTGGAGAGCATTCTTTGTATTGAGGAGGCAAACAAATCAAGTGTTAAAATTGTTGTGCTTCGGGGAAGTTGGTAGGTACTAATATCAGGCCCATCGGTTTATAGGCCACATTATAGGACCGTGTTTCTCATAGGGTTTTTATATGTAACCTTATCACGACCAAAGTTCACAATAGTTTTATCTCCCAAGGTCATGTATCAATACAACAATAGACGCTTTCTCTATAAATATCTAATCCCCATCTTGGCGGCAGATTTTCCCGTCTCGTTCAGGGCCCTCTACACAATAGGGAAGATTGCCGTAAAACTCGCAATATACTTGTAGGTGCTTTGTTTAGAAAGGCTTCTTACCTTACTTATGGGCTTATACACTCTTACGAGTATTTCGTTACCAGAAAATAAGATGTAATTAGTAAATGATTTTACATATCTCATGCTCAGTAAGTGGTTCATACAACCCTAAAACCCGGGATGTAAGTGGTACTTTGCATCATAGGTTTTGAAACCTATGCTGCAAAGTAATTTGAATAAGGAACTGTCAAATTGCAAGAAAAAAAAAGTTGATAGCCTTATTTCAAACACACGGAATCGGATGATTAATCGAATCGGAATCGATTTTAAAACAAATTCTATTCGAATTTATTTAAATATCGAACTGGCCAGTACTAAATATGACGCATAGAGTCACGGAATAAGGCCATAAAAATGTAAACATAGGATTATGAAAATTATGAAATTTTTACTCTGTGGTTTTTATAACATATTTATAACCTCAAAACTTGAGTTTGTCGATTTATTACTTAGCATTTTATTATAAAACATTAACAAATTAAACAGTCAGTATACTTAACAAAATGTCTACTTGCAAATTAGATAATTTTTCTTACGCGAATGCATATATTTGTGATGGTTAAATTCGCTCATAGTGAGTTGGTATTGCCTACTGTTTCGTCGTAATTTCATGTTTTAATTTTCTTATATTTTCCCATAATTTTAACTTATCTTTCATTCGATATGTAAAGCATAGTGCTTACCTCATGGTGTAAGTCATCAAATGCATACTCGTACCATTAGCGCCCTCGCTGCGCTCGGGCGCCAAAAACCTCGTATGCATTTGATGACTTACATCCTTTGGTTAGCAATATACTATTGCTTACAGTTTACTTGATAGCAGGAAGGAATAAAGTACCTACCGTCTTATACTTAGGTATATTAAAGTAATTTGAAATATTGTAGGTACAATTAATTTTACGTTATCTTGCGCTCTTTGAGCCAGCAACAAAGATTTTATCGTAGTTTTATATACGTTAGCTAGCAACCAAACTTTTCTAAAAGTTCATTTTTAGCTTAAGTTATAAATATCTCTTTTATTTTCACTCCATATAAAAAAAAAACACGGATTGAAAATTTGCTTGCCAACTCATTTGTTCAGCAATTTACATAAGCCTACAACGAACGTTTTGCCAAATTAAATTCGGTATACTTTCCTTTGCCATAGTCAGAATTCAGAAATCGATTGTCATTGTTAACAAAGTCCGATTGAAATGCGCTCCGAAGCAATTACTGTCAGTATGACGGACAAAGCATTCGGACAGGGTATTCATGCACGAATTCCCCTGACCTAACTGCAAACGGGAGAAATGCAATCTCACAAAGCAGCCCGCTCTGACCTAACATGGCTAGGTGACTGGATATATCAGAGGTAGAAAATTTTATTGTCAATGGCTGGTCAAAACTTGAATAGAGGAGTAATTTATATAAAATTTCTAAAAAGTTTAAGGTTTTCTGGAAGAGATTGGCATAATAAAGCCTAAAATGTGTGAAAAATGTGTATGTTTGTTACCCAATCACACTATTGGGATAAAGCACATATAATAATGTTTTGTCCTGGAATAGAACATAGACTTATTTTCAATGACGGAAAATCTTACACGGGAATAAAGCTAGTTTCCATGTTTGTTATAGTGTGCAATAAAATGTAAAGAAGTTATCATAAAACCAAAAACTTTACGCAAACGGGATTCAAATCCACGAACACGAAAATGTATGGATTAAATATCCTGATAATGCCATTGTAAAAGAAGCAATTCTCAAAATTTAAATCAATAAAAGTAATAATCATAAAATGCAAATAGGATTGGTTAAAGCCAAGATAAAAAACCATCAAGTGAGTCCTCCTATAATTTCCACAGGGACTTTCCCCTCTCGACGGAAATTCTTTTTCTCAACTTTCTGTTTCGTTGATGTGATAACTGTTCCGCCAATTCTAATTTTATGAAAATCTGACGAATGTTACTTCCATTTTGTGGCTTTACTCAATGGCTTACGTGAGAATGTAAGAAAAAAGCTTTGAGTACTTATTTAGGGGAAGAAAATGAAAGTGTTTCTGGTTCATCTCCGAGAAAAAGAACGTATAGAAATTCTGATCGCGAAGTATACTGAAATGAAGGATCAAAAAATGAAATATACAGAAATAAGTAGCCCTGTCAGATGCCTACTAAATCTTATTTAACGAAATCTAAGGATGTTTAGTTTTGTAAGAAACTTACGAAGTCGAAAAGAAAGTCTAATATTTTTAACATTATAAGTACTTTTTTTTGCAAGTATTAGGTATTCTAAATATTCGACGACTCAGCAGGTGTTCCCGTTGCTTGTCAAAACATTCCATTCACCATGCCACACCAACGGGCACCGTCGTCAACCCAGTTATTTGACAAACTTCCGTGCTATATCTAAGGTTATTAATATATCTACAGCAGGCTTATTGGAAACTTGTCATCTATTGGACGAAGGGACAGGTGCGGATACGGGGCTGACAGCAGCTGTGAAGATAAGTCACTGAGATAACTTCGTTGAATTGATTTGGATAAAATTGAGAATTCATCGTTTGTACTTATCGATTTCGAATTTCGGCTAGAGCTTTTCGTTGGCTTTATACATTGTTGTTTCTCAGTTATTAATGTTGATAAGTTTGGCTACATTACAGTGTTAATTTATTGATAAATACGCAAAATAAGGTTTACAAGCGGAGGGTTGTCTTTAACCCAAGAAACAAAAGTCAAAATATGAGTTAATTGCCCTTATTTAAAATTTCGTTTAGCTAGTTCATCCAAATATCTGAATACGATTAATTTGATTTGCTTACAGACACTCTTATCGTTGTAACAGCTGACTGCATACAACTTGATTTTATCTGGTATAAGATATTCTATCGGTATTCTAATTCAATTGCACTAACTAACTCATCTGTTCTCAGCGCATTGATTACATATTCTGTTACGTCATGTGAAGTGGTATATTATCAATAATATTAGTCTAGGTAGTATTGCATTTTATCATTATTTAGTTTGCTATGAAAAAATAAAGATCTAAATGCGGTGTGGAAGGTATGTTTAGGTATTCAAATCACTTATAAAAGATAGTTCCTTTTACAATCTGAGTCTTTATAGAATATCCTAGTCTCCAATGCAGTCTGTATAGGATATGTAAGTACATCCTATCGCAATATCTAGTTTCAATCAACGTCGTTGGTAAATGATGAAAAAATCATAGAGTCTATATTTTCTTTAGCTCAGCCGAGCCACCGACAGCGCTTTTTAATATTTCTTTTAAAAATTTCCTGGACAGGTTTGATTGAAACCTGATGAGCTTCCAAAGGCGCTATTTGGTTTCAATTTTCCTATTAAAATATCAATTTGCTATTCGGCTCAAATTAAAAACAATCAACAGCGATCCTATTTTGAGAATCAAACGGGCAAATACTGAACAATGCGGTTTAGAACAAAGGCTACATTTTATTAAAGATCGCAATGGGTTTGGTTAAAAGCGTTTATTTCTTGATTGTTGCGCTATTTTACAAATCAAATTATAACTTTAAAAAAATGTGTCCTTCCTCTTCCCTAGAAAAACTTTGTTCTAATGCTTATTTAGAAATATGTAAGTTATAGAATTAGCAAAGAGTATTCTGTAACTTCAATTGAATTCTTTGCAGGGAGATACTATTTTGCTACTTAATTTATTATTTTTAGAGATGATGTGTACAAAGTTTTTATCGTAAGTATCTGAGCTCTGTAATTTTTTTAACAGTGGCGCTAGGCCCTTGGAGAAACACTGAAAGATTACAATGGGCTTGGTTAAACCCTCTTATCGCTAACACAGGCATAAATAAGGGTATCCAACCTAACACGGAGTTGGGTTGAATGTGGTTTCTGCGTAAATGGAAACTCTAACTATAAATAAATTGGTTTTGTAGTCACGTGCATCGAAAGGTTGTATCGGAAAATGAATGTGCCAGTTATTTCAAAAAGAGTTTGCAATAGATTTGGGTTTGTTTACCCCCTGGTTCATCAAAAGTTTATGTATTTTTGACCGAGATTGGCCAGAGACTTATGGGAGTTTTTAAATAACGTTGCCGTCATTAATTCAAAAGTATATATTTTTTACTTATTCAAAATCTATGCATCATTCATTGTTAGTTTTTTTTTTAAAAAAAAACGGCTTTTAAAAGTGCTGTTGTACAGTAAGGACAGATAGCTCTGACGTCCATAGACATCAGTAAATACCACCAAACTCCTACACTGAACTAGCCCAAATTTAATTTCTTCATAAATAAACACTCACAAGTTCTAGGCACAATAAAATACAAAACCTTAAAACAGTGAAATGGTTTTCGTATTAGACAAAATGGGTGTTTTTTGTACTGTGGCGGATGATACTTGCTAATTAAGGTTGGATATGCGTTTGCACGACTCGCCGTAATCACATTTTGAGCACCATCAGCTTTTAAAATCCGGGACAGCCGAGAACATAGAGACAAAGAAAACACAAAGTCAAACATTGTTTTTCTTTTTCTACAAAATGGTTGACTCAGTTTTCTCTTTGTTATCGACTTGGGTATTCCCGATAGTCCCATCTTAGGAAAACTGTCAGAGATAAATTATTCGCATGAAATGTGAAATAATGTTTTGAGATTCCATTTCATTCTTCATCAAAAATATGGCCTGTATTAATAATCAGCTCTTGAGAGTGACAGAGAGTTTCAATGTGAGCAACACTCATCTTATTGTTCTCCTAATGTCAATATATCTCTAGTGGAATAGTGGTTGTGCGCAGCTCTCAGCAGCAAACACGTATAAAACTCACAGATTTCATTCAAACAAGCAACAAACAACTTGAAATATGACACCGCAGCGTGCTTTCGTTTACAAACCGACTACAGTCGTCTGTGGCAGCGGTATTAATAGTACATTGTTGTTGAGGCATGGAAAATCAGCAATTGACTGACGAGCAGGCGAGGACTTCAATAATACGAGTCAGGCAATTGCTATTTCCGCCGAGGCTTACATAGTGCTTTTCTCAAATTAATGCAAGGAAATACATAAATAAAAAATCTATGGCGTACAGCCTCAGTGCTAGGTCAACACAAATGCAAATGGTTGAAACTAAACGCAAGTGTACTTAGAAAAAAAAAGTTTTAGCATGAAGTCATGGCGTTTTGCACTTTGCCGGAGAGTTTTGCAACAACTTGAAATATGACACCGCAGCGTACCTAACTTCGTTCAAAAACCGACTACAGTCGGCTGTGGCAGCGGTATTAAAACAATGTGAGCCACGGCAAACCAAACAACATGCCATTTGAATAATCCAGCTTCGCGGGCGCGGCGAATGTTACATCATACCTTGTTCCACATTCAAATTCTAAGGGTTGTTGTATTTTAAAAAATTGGAAACTAAATAAAATTATTTACGCTTACGAATCCGAACACAGTCAAAAATGATTGGTGAATGATGTATTTAACGTAGGTACTACAAAATTGTACCTAATGTTACTGTCAAGGCACGCACAAACCTTCATAATGTTAAACTAGAATCTGAAACCAATCCAAAATACATTATAGCACTTATCTCACCTACCACCCTCACGGTCTTTTAATAGATCTACTAAAAAGAACTAGGTATGTACTTATATTATACATGGACCAAATTAAGAGTCTAATTGCAGAAACAGGAGCCCCATAACCTAACCTAACCTAACCTATATTATACATCATTCCGTACAAGGAATAACAAGTAAACAGACGACTCTATCTACGAGATATTTGGGAAGAGTGCAAGGAAATCTCCTGTTATTACTTTTGGGATTTCGCCTAATTCTGGTAAACTTGTGTCCTTAAAAGTTCCGCTACTTCCTATACCTACTAAGAACAAAATCCGAATAAGAAGAAAGATAGGCTTACCAAACTAAGTTTGGAACTTTTCGAGGTACAGTCAGCATCAACAAATAAAGTATTCCATTTAATGGCACGGTTGTTTATTGTTGTGTTTACATCATATTCTTAGTATTATTATCTTAATTCACATCAGTTTGTTCCGTTATTTATAACTACAAATTTACGGATTAAAAGACCAAAACAGTATATCTACTACATAAAAAAATGCATAACCAAAAAAATAAACCAACCAGAAAATAAAACGATGATTTTTTAAATGTGGTTGTTGTTTTGTATCTGACCGTACCTTCCGAAGCATTCTGAGGTAATCCGAAATATAGACACAATGAGGGTACTTCAAAAGCATTGTAGCCCGAGAAGATACCTACTTTCGACGCTCTTCTTTGTAAAATGTATGTTTGGCTTCTCTTCTATATTCGCTCCATTTTGGATATTGTTTAACACAGAAATAAAGTTTAAATGCTTTATTTCTGTGGTACGAATTAGCAACGTCCAAAACTCTAGTTTTCGCCCCCTTGGGTCGCAATTTATTTTACTTATTATAACAGCAAACACCAAAGTATGAAAATACATTAGAGCAATAATATTGAAATCAAATAGTAGTAATTCCTGCCTTCCTTCCTATTGGTTGGAAAATATTTACAGGAACAGAAATAAATTAATTCCAAGAAAGAAGAGTTTCCTTATTTTATTTGCGAAGGTCCTGTTCTTTCTAGTATCATATATAATGTAGATATCTGTAGTTACGGATGTAGGAGGTTTTTAAGGCCCGTATTTATAATCAGCTCTCAAGAGTGACATCGAGTTTGAGTTTGTATAAGAAATGTCATTTCAGTACAAAACGATCTGTCAAATCCATACTTAATATTGCTCTCAATTTTGAGATCGCTTTATAAATTCGACCCTAAGTGATCCTGGTAACTAAAACTTACCATTAAATTTTTATTTTATTATAGTGTGGATACCGTCAAAAACTTAATAAAAAAGGTAATTTTTCCAATAGGTAATTTTTAAATAGAGATTTAATATACATGTTCAATTTATATGTGTAGATTGGGTTCACACTACAAAACCCAGTGAAGCCTTAGATCCCTTACTGGTCCCAAGGAGGCAGGAGGCGATCATTGGCGTTTAGTCGTGATCCTTAAATTCGATGTTGAAAGTCCCTTCATAAATTTCGGCCTCCAGAGACGCGAGGGTCCGAATCCACATACCCATATGTGAAGTCATGCGGACATGAGAACAGTAAAGGGGGATTTTGGAATATATAGGTACCTTCAGTACACCTTCGAAAGATTTTGTAGGTATTACGTCTATAGATAGGCTGGTAGAGTTTCGGGTTCGATACCCTATTTAGCCAAGTGTTTGTATGATGATTTAAAATATGCGTTCCAGTTGATGCTTTTATTTAAATATACACTACGGAAAACAAACCTGACGTATTTTAATGAATACAGGATTTAGACTTTTACCTATTTATGAATCAATGTCAAGATTGAAGGCCATATTATAATGACATATTTCTGATACGAACTCAAACTCACTGTGGGTCTCAAGAGTTGATTATAAATACCACATTGCTATATTAACCTGCAACTTTGTTTATGTTTAATGCTTTTTTTAAGCTCGAAAAACTAATCAGAACAAAACATGTATTTTATTTATTTTGATGCAAAAATTCTACAACTAGTACACTCTTACTCGTTGTTATAGTACAATACAAATATATTTGCCTGGAGACCCAAGAACCGTTGCAATTTCCCACTTTCTAGAGCATTTTACTTTTCCAGATTTTCCACGAACGACGCAACTTTGCGGGACCATTAGTCCAACACTGGAAAACTTCAAGGATCTCCACGGTCCTGATAAAGTTTTGAACTTCTTTTCTGTATGCTTACTCTCTGTAAATTGTTTGTAATGCAACCTTCTTTGTACTTGTAACTTTGCGTTCTTGGCTCTGAAGATTTTCACGGATAGATAGGATGTGAAATATGTTTATGTTTGTTGCATATTTCACGACTGTAAGGTTCATGTAGATATTACTACGAACTGCTACGGGCGTAGCAAAACTCGTAGCAAGCAAAATTTTCGAATACCTATTTAAACACTAGCGTGGTGGAAAACCACGAGGTTTTCCCCCGGCTAAATGATATTTTTCCGAGGGAATGAGATATTGTGCGGTCCTGGAAATCCCATTTACCAAATTTCATTAAAATCCATTCAGCCGTTTAGGCGTGAAAAGTAACAGGCAGATAGAGAAATAGACAGAGTTACGTTCGCATTCATAATATTAGTAAGGATAAGGATCATGGATTAAAGATTAGTCAAATCCTTTATCAAATCCTAAATTATTCCTTAATCTAAGGATAAGGATATTCTTATCACTTTTAGTATGGTTTGGTTCTATCCTGTTAAGGAAATCAAATCTAATCTCGAAGTAGACCTAACACGTACATTAGGGTGATATTTTACTCCTACTAATCCAGTACTCCAAAAGCACTTAGCTCATTAGAAAATTAAAGAGCACAATCGTATCCTCTGTCATCTATACGTTCAGTACATTTAACCACAAAACGCGCATCCTATTATCGGCACTTGACGTGTGCAAGTGTGGGTAATTGGCCAATATCCGCGACAAGCCGGCAATTTGCGACAATTTGTTGGTTGCATCACTCACCATTACGCTTATTAAACGAATTAACTCGTCAATATTCGCTCGTGACGGTGTTCGCTGGTACATGGAGACTGCACATCAAACACATCACATCACATCACATCAAACACATCAGATCATTCTACGAGTTCTGGAATATTCATGTACATGTTATTGACTGATTGGGAAGCGTACCTACCTATAAAACCTCCATTTCCTTGAGTGAGAGCACCAGTGCCATAACAGGCATTTTCTGGGTGAGCTCGCTCAATCGACGACTCTGTCCTCGCCGGTAGGTGAGTATATGTTCCTTGACTCTGTCACTGTCATCCCTGACCTTGTGTCTAGAGTCAAGAGCAAACCCATTTCTAATAAAATAAAAAGCCTACACTATACCTAATACAGTATAACTAATGAGTATAATAAACACAAGAATTACATATCTTTTTATGGTCTAAGGTAAGTAAGTATTTCATCAGATTCGAAATCTGACTCTTTCATTTCAGAAAGTTTGATATCAATTTTGTTAATAGCGAATGAAAAAAATACCAAAGTAGTATCCTAATCATAGTAGGAACCAATGTCATCTGTACACTTACAAATTCGAAATCTGTGTTGCGTAATGTATTCTTGAATTAAAATCTGCCTGACCTGATTCAGCGGGCCCAGATGGCCGATCAGGCAGTGATCGTCGTTTGTTTGTGTACGTGGGTCGTATCTGCCCCCCCTCCCCTTCCCCCTCATCACAGCAGGAATGCGGAATGAGCTCAACGAGATGTATTATTTTTCTGGACATTTGTAGTCTAATCACGCCGGTTTTTATGTGTGCGGCACAGGATTGCCTGCCATTAGCTGCGGAGAAAAATCTGCAGCGGAAAGGTGGATGGAGGTAGACTTTATTTTATACACAGTGAATTTTGACTCGTCTATGTGCTAATGATAAAATGACAACTTTCCCCGAATTTTTTTATATCTACTTGATTTTGCCTGTTTTTTTTTATCTTCTAATATATGTTTCTTGGAGAGACCACCACCATTAATTTTAATAATTTACTCGAATTAAAGTACTTTTATCACATATAATAGCTACATATAATCAATGACTCGAATCAAAATTCTAGATAGTACCCTTTAAATTGATCTCCAGTCGATCCTAAGTATATTGCAATACAAAATTTTCCTTTCCATTATCTTGTTCCACCCCATAAATAACCTATTTAATTAACTCGCTCCCTGTTTCGAGCGACCCTTACGTTTCGACAAATTTACGCCAGCCGCCAGTGTACCCTAACCCTAAATATTTTGCGACAATCTTGAAAGCCGTTTATTTAGATTAGCGTCTGGTGTCTCTTTGTGTTCATCAATTTACTGGAAGGATTCAGTATTCTTCTTTCAACGTTTTTCAGTAATATTTTTGCTATTAAAATGAATCCTTCCTCCTTTCATATTGTTTTTATCAAATTTCTGCGATACTACTTGTTAATTTTTGTGTATAGTGTATGTAATATTATTTGATCACTTTCTTTTTCCTATTATTATCATTTACATAGACATAGAGACTGCATTATGAACATCTTAGTAGCTCTATACATTAGAAAGGAGCAATGTAATTTTACACAATGTTACAATGCTTTGGCTTCGAAATACATTGAAAACCCTTTTCGCTTATGCGCGCACATAACTACCTCTGTCATTAAACAAAGAGATGCCTTGAAGGGACTGCATACTTTGAATATTGGGATAATACCTAAAACAACATATTCTACAAGGTAGTATATTATAGCGTAGCTGTAGTATAATATACTTTGGAAAAGCTGTTCTTGTTCGTAGAGCGTCATATTCACAAAATAAATATTTTATTTTTGTGTAACTCTAAATTTACATCGTGTGCGAAATATAAATAAAGATATCAAATATTGAGACCAATTATATTTAAAAAGATTCGTTCTTTACAAGCACCTTGCCAATTCAAATCTCTAATTTATACGAATTCGTTTGCAGTGATAAGAACAGTTGGTGTATTGCCAAGTAAAAACAGGAAAGGACTTTGCTAGTAATTAAGTTAAAATAATGGAGTTGTAGAATAATCACAACTAAAAACAAAACGGTATAGGGTCTCAAAATATCGATTTTACTTACATATCTTACATTTTATTTATAAAAACCATTGAATGAACACCAATGAGGCTTTTCAATAAATTGGTTCCACCCGTGTCGGCTATTCCTTATCAGACTTAAAAACCTCCATGTAAACGACCTACTTGTAATAATCCAAAGTGGAATCAGGTCAACACGAACACAGATAAAAGCTGAACCCATATCTTTCGTTCACGTCACCTCCAAATTTTATGGTAACATTATTATGAAGAATGCGATCCATAAATTCAGGGCGATGTACAGTTTCATACGGGGTAAACTAAGGGGCTATATTTCATGACACTGAGTGACAGTTTTGTATTGTGGTTGTATGCTGAGATAAGTAAATTGATGTTTTGAAAGAATGCGGTAGGATAGGATCCATGTAGCAAGTAGACGGTATCAAAAAGGGACAGGCGTAGCAATTGCTACGATTTCTGATTTTGCTACGTATGACAAATTATACTTATGGTATGAGTATTTCTGTGTTGAAGTAGATAGCTTCCAGAATCACCTCTGCTGCAAATAAAATGCACTTTTTTTTAGCTCTTTGCCATCCATATCGTTACGCTTATAATTCTAGTATACAATTCCCTGTAACTTTGGCTTTCACCCAAGGCACTATCTAGACTTGGAAGCCATCGTCACAAACAATAAACTTGGTAACAAAATGCAGTAAAACGGAATGCATTGCTAGAAACTAGAATATAGGGCCAAGGTTGTTGGCCACGACACGACACGACGAAGCAATATAAGTATTATATTCATATGTATGTTAGGAAAGGCCTGCCATGTGCGTTCAAGGCAAGTGCAACGGTCGATTTTCATATTTGTCGCGTAACTATCGATCGAAAAGAAAAACTAAAGACAAATATGACCTGAAATTATGTCTAATACACTCTTTTTATGCTTTCAGATGGAATGAAGAAAAAAAATATTTGTTGGTATTTGACGAAAAGGAAAGACGCACAAGTTGCGCTAAGTTGACTTGGGGTTATGGAAAGACAGACGATGATCATATTCGGCAGGAAAAGTTCCAGATGATTGTGATTATTTTTTGAATTAGGTAGGTATATGACAAATTAATTTACCGTACCTTAACAAACAAAAACGTTACCAATTTTTTACTGGTACTTTTACTTGTACTTTTACTCGTACTTTTTTTACACCACATTATTATGGTCATAAAAAGCAACATAGGATATAATTTCCCGTATGTAATCCCACTTGACTTGTAGCCGGGGGTTGAACACATAAGCTGCCCCCGAGGTTTAATCATACTGCATTGTACTACGTAGGTTATAAAGCGAATGTTGTTTAGTTATAATTAACGCCAGTCTGCCTGAAACATTTTGGGCTCAGTTGTCGTATATTACCTAAAGCATAGATTTTATATACCTATACTATTATGTGAATAGATTAGGTATCTGACCTAAATATGAAAATCTACCTTTAAAACTGCATTAATTTCTCCGTGGAACAAGTTTTAGATTTCCAACACAAAAAAATAGGTAGTGGTACCTACTTATCAGTTTTTTGTTCTTAATTTGACCTGCGTGTGTTGGGGAAAGTTGTTCATTTTCAGAAGTACTTAGATCAAATTGAGAATAATGGGGCGGCGACGACTTCTTCTCAACTGACAATTTTTCTTACACCTTTTGAAGCATGAGGAATTAATATTTTAAGACCATGTGTTAAAAGGTTTTGAGTCTATGCCGAAAATCCCGGCAAACCGTCTATCTAAGGCTGGCATAACTACATAACTTACAAACTGTCCCCAAAACTTATTCAAACTGCTCTGTACATGACACTAATGACCACAGGTTGTGGTCCACAGCACAGCTAATAGGACTAACTTGGCGGAAATGTATTAATGTAGCTCACCCTTGACAAGGACCATGACCGCAAAACGACTTTTCCTACGATACAACTTCTTAATATGAGGCCAAGTTCAACAGACGAATGAAATGACGAAAGGTTAGTAACGTTTGATATTACTTTTGAGGTTTGAACGACGATCTTTGGACAGATCGAATCATGTAACTTACCTACTCGACTTGACAAAGTACCAGGTCATCAGAGAATTAGATGTCCTCATAGTTGGATTTATACTGCTCACCAACTCTGTTTTTTGTCTCTAAATCTTTTCAACGTTGATCCCTAAAAATTGTGACGAAATCCAGTAAAAAGAAAATTACTTGAAACCACCGAAGCAAAACATTCAAAAGGTGGAATTCCTCATTCATGAGAATGAATGAGAGTTCAAAATGTTTGTGTCAAACAAGATTGACGAGCTTACATTTTCCATTCATGTCATTCAGTGTGCTCTCTGTGGATCGCTCTTTTGGCCCTGGTCCGAGGATAATATGTCAAAAGGGAGCAAGTTATATTGGAGGACTCATTTCAATTAAATCATGAACCACAAGAAAGATAGGTTAGGTATATATATCCGAATAATAGGAATAATTACTTCTTTTGTCCGTCAAATATGCAATGAATGAGAGTTTTAAACATCAAATAAATTACAGACCAACGGACCTAAGGGACTAATTTATTTTTTCATTCCATCACCAGCAGATTTAATATTCACTCCTGAACTTTCCACCGGGACAGAAAGATTTAATCACAGGGAGACTTGTACAATTAACATAATCTGTGACGCTGAGAAATTCGCCGATAATCTACCAAACCCCCCTGATCCCTGCCTGAATTTGTGACAGCTTACTTTGCTGAAGTACAGGGTGCATACATACGAATAAACAAACTTTCCTGAAAATTTTTTTACTCACTGTCCCAAAAAAAAACTGATTATCATTTCAGAGATGAACAAATCTACTTCTTATACCTATTTCAATCTGAGGAGTTGGCGAGCGCCGTAGAAAATTCCATATTCACAAATAATGCTGGTGCCCTGTCAGCTTTTTACAGCGGAAAGATATATTATGAGATGATGCTATTTTCAACCGCGACACCACATGGACATACACCATGTTCCTTTGGAAAAGATGTTCAGTATACTTAATGTGTAGGTAGATTAGAGCTTAGTGATTTTGGGAATGTCGGTCATTCGTATACACCCCGTATAAGATATTATTAGACCCTCTACTACGCGCCCTAAGCTATTCACAAAATCTGCTGAGTTTCCTGACTCAATGGGTCAGATTTATGAAAAGCTTAGTACACAATAGCTCTATAAATATAGTGCTTTGTTGAATTTGCTCGATTTCTGCTGTTTTTTTTTTAAGTTTTATCGTTTAGCCACTCGTAAAGTTTTTAACGGTTGAACTCCTATTGAAGTCCGTTCAAATATGAAATGGTCCACATTATATTGTATTCATTCATTATAGCACACAAAGTAATACTTACAGTAAGCATATATTACGAACTCCGCAGTCAGGCAAGCGTAAGCAAAGCAATCACTTAAAATTCAGGGCGTCCCGACAACAAAGATAGAGGTTTCTCATCACATTTCACTTAAAAACATTAAGTCCTTTATCGCGGCATCAGTTCTCATGAATATGGAATGTGCTTGTCTCATAATTCACGCATCCATCTGCGAACTCTTACGCGGTATTATACTTTCCGCCCTTAAGGTATTACGCCCTGAAAGGTGCGTTTAATTTCCCTTCTGTTATGATCTTTGTTCTCTCTTTGTATTTTCGTAAAAGCTATAAGCATAATAATGCTTTCTCAATGCTTTTATTTTAGTTCATTTCGAGTGTCATGAACGCTAATGGGGGCAATGGTGTTCCATAGGTACTAGCGCTCACGGTTGAAATTTAAAGCTTGGTGTGGAATATTGAGTGAGGTACAGCAGCGCAGCCTAGATTATGTGGCTGAAATGATGTTAAAGAATAAAAAATATTTTACAAGATCGAATGTAAATACAATTGTTCATTTTACGACCTCAGAAGACTACAAAATTAAGAATTCACAATTACATGAAACAATGTTCTCATAAGCATCGTCAGTCAACACATTTAACAAATAAAGCTTCTAAAGAAAAAGAATAAAAGGGAGAGATTTTCCTTAACGACAAGATCTCAAAAGATTCTGCAAAGAACAGAGTAATGTTGGTTGTATTAAACTGTATCTTTGTAGCACCCGAAAATTACCTTCCTATTATAGTACTTACGTATAGTATAATGTGGTCTAGTAATCGAAGCCTGACGCTCACAATTTGGAGACTGTGAGTTCTATTTCAACAAGAGGGATACTTACAATATACTTCCGCTCCGGTCTGAACGTGTTATGAATGACCATGTGACAGTCGTTTCAAAAATTTCGATAAAAAGACCTTAAAATAGTTTCGACGAGTACTGGTATAACTTATTCATAGAGAATTTTCAATCTGATGACCCAGAAGAATATTTATGGCTGTTCCAAATGTAAGACAGCTTACCTACTGTTATTGTAACTGAATCCACCTTTAACGTGGTTTTAATTTTCTTACTTCTACGCACCATTGTTTGTTTGTATAATGAAATTGCAAACCAATTCCAGCCGAAATTGTGGAGCTTCGTAAGCAAGCATAAAGTTTTAATGGCGAATGAATAAAGTGAATTAATTCAACATAAACAACCATTTTGCTTAATTCAGGGCGAAGGTTGCAACAAGGTGGTGAGGTCGAAGACCAGACGTCTGCGATAGTGTGACCTGTTCGTCTGGATTAAAGTTCATTTCTCAAGAACGAAAGGATTCTTGCAGCCTAGACAAAAGAGATACATGTGTCGTTGCAACCTTTTTATGACTGTAAATTTAAAGGTGACTGTGTTATTTTAAAATTGAAGGACACCAGTGTTGCGTAGATACTTTAAAACCCATCTGGACAATTCGCTCTGGTCAACAGACCGGAAAATGTAATTTAAATGAGTTTCATAAACTTAACACACTAAAATGTATTTGGCTATTTCTGAAAATAAACATGATCATAGATATTTTTCGTCAAAAACAAATTTTACTTAGACTTTGACTTTGTTACGACTTTGTTTGTGACAAATTTTACTTTGACTTTATTAAGCTATGTCAGAGGCCCTTGCTAAGCAGTAGCGGCTTGAAAAAAATTGACAGCTGGGTTGGCCATTAATCTGGGATTGGGTCTGGTTTCCCTTCTTGGTTGCGGAGGTCAGATGACAGTCGCTCTGTGTAAAAACCAGTATCTTCGTTCAATGGTAGCCGACCCCGTGAAATACTTACGGGAAAAGGCTAGGGAGATGATGATGATGATGATGACTGTGATAGATTTGTAGACGCAAGGCAAACATGGCTATAAAAAGGCTATAAAAGCACTGAAAGTGTTGTCAAAAGGTATGACGTCATAGACTTAAGTTTACATGCTACCTTAATTAATATAAGATTAATACCTCCTCTTAAAAGCAAAGTTTATTTAATTAAAATTCCCTTTACGTTGAGTTGAATGAAAACTTGATGAGAAACATGATACAAATTACCTTTCCACACAAAATAAAATAGAAATTTTTGTCTATCTTTTACTCATATCATAACGCTTTTAACGTATGATTAAGGTAACTAAAACTAAGGTCTGTTATTATAAGTAGTAATAAACTGAACTCAAAAGTATTGGGTCCGAATTTTGGTTTGGATACTTTGGACCTAGTAATTTTCTTAGGTACCTAGTAATTTTCTTAGGTACCTAGTAATTTTCTAAAATCACTCTTGATCTTAAATTCTGCAATTCCTAACAAGATCTTTACTAACAGACTTCCTTTTAGGCCCAAACTCCTGATCGAAGAAGACGAGCTATCTTTACATTCAGAGCGCGAAAATTTGAACAGTACATATTAATTTATTTAATGGATACAACTTTTGGGAGATAAGTAGCAGAAAAGTGGGTTTTAAAGACTTACCTTTTGAAATTCTCATCTTGAGGGCTCCAGTCGTTGCTCAGGGCGGTCACAAAGGTAGCATTTTTTACAAACTTTCCTAATTTCGCTAATTATAACACTAAGCACCTAAACGTTACAATGGTTCTATACTCGCTAAAGCTATCCATGTTGACCTAGACATTTACTAAGCTATATATCGCTAGCATGACGAAGAAACCTTGAAGTTTGCAGTTTTTCACTAGGAATTTCACTCTTTCCTTCGCTGATTAGTACGAGAGCTCTTGCTTTGCGGTAAACGACAAGGGAGAGTGCAACTGAAAGCAAGGTTGCGCGGGAAAACGTGTCAAGGTTAGACTCGCGCGGGGACCCAGCGCTCTGCCAACCCAGCAGACATAGCCATCCCAAGATTACACCGAATCTAAGTATCTTAACTTATTTACTTTTAAATCCAAACACTAAAACTATAACTAAACACAACACTTATTTAGTCTCGTCGTTATAACGCGGCGAAAGACGAAGCCGTGAGCGCGATCACTCGTCCGGGCCTTTTCATTTTCGACGCGAAATTTTCAAATTTTTGGCATTCCGTGCGCGAGGTGGGTCGGTGGGCGATGCAACATCCCTGCTCCGGGGCCCCCGCGAACTGGCGCTGTGGCCGGCAGAGGCCGCTGGCTACGGAATTGGCGCAATTTTAGCGCATGCGCGGTGCATCCGCGACCGGCGGGGCCCGATCGGACCCGAAGCAGCGCTTGATAGAAAAATCGAGGACGTAATGTGACGTCAGTGGAACTCGCACAAATATGGGTTAATCGGACGAAACAAAAACAACTCGTAAACTTAATAACTCGTAACCTTCTAAGGGAGGAAAGCTACATCGTAACCTACAGATAAGAGCAGGCTAGACCTAGTAAACAACGGGTATTTTGTGTACTTGGGGTAACTTAGGGAGTAGGTAAATTATTGCTTTTGCTCGCTTCGCCGTTATCGTTCTCTTCCGCTGCTTCCATTATTCTGGAGAAAAAATACAAATCTTTTTCCTTAATCCCAGCGGAGGTGGTGAAAGATTGTTTTGAATATTCGACTATTGTAGGCCCTTCGCTGTTGAATTTTCCTTTCTCACGCGTAATTTCCGGTGCTTTTATTTTTTATAAATGGAGATTTGGAGTACGATAAAGAGTTGAATTGTGTAAATCTAAGTACGTACCTGCACGTACAGCTATGTAGGTACTACACCTTGTGCGTTATTTTTTTTTGCAGAAATGGGTTTGATCAAGTTAGATCATAAAATTTTAGCTAAATAAGTAGGTAGTTAGTAATCTAGAATGAGTTACTGAAAGGCACATAATGAAATAAAACATGCACCAAAGAAATAACTAGATTGGACAAACCGCATTGCGACTGAGATGAAGAAAGATTGTAGGTAGTCCTCGTACGGTATTTTTATGGGTTAAGTATACCTATACATTTTTAAATCATTAAGGCCTTATTATAATATTTTGTCCTACAAGTAAGTAGGTAAGGTACCTACTCAGGTATTTTTCCCAGCCATTTCACCTGCAACTATACGGTAGAAAACGATTTTTCTGTCGAAGAAAATGTATACAGATTAGCTATGCGTACCATGCATACTTAATTTAGGGTCGTATTTATAAAGCGATCTCAAGATTGAGAGCAATATTAAGTATGGATTTGACAGGCCGTTTTGTACTGAAATGACATTTCTGATACAAACTCAAACTTGCTGTCACTCTTGAGAGCTGATTATAAATACGGGCCTTACAGCTTTCGATTCGAATTGTACTAGACAATGTAGATGTCGAATTCTGGTATTTCCTCTACGGCATAGGTATATAAAACCAGCTTCAGCGACTGTAACTATCTGCTGAGGCGTCTAAAATATTCTTTCTTCATTCAACCATCTATTTAATATTTACTTGGTCGGAATAGTGGCTGAAAAAAGAATTTATAGTGGTAAGTATTTTTTTTCCTCATGAAAAATTTCTATGAAAATTATTTTACTTAGTTGGGAGAAGTCAGTTTTATGTTTAAAACATCTTTTAGTGAGTTCATCAAAAGTATTTCCAATAGACAGCACGCCCACGGCCGTCTAGAGTAAAAACAGCCATTGACATCAATAATAATTGTCATCAATCAAATAAGCGATGAGTCTAATTCAGTTATATTATACTGCCTATTATCCAACTAATTTTACCAGAGAGCAGTCAGTGACACATCCTTCTACGGATTCCCTCATACATACACTTATCTGATTCGAACCTGGGCCAAATATATTTGACAGATCTGATAAATCTCAAAGATTATTATAGTCATGTCACATAATTCTTTAACAGTCAGAAGTATTCAAATTTAAAATTATATTACCACATGAAACAGGTAAATACATACATACATACATATATTCACGCCTTTATCCCTAACGGGGTAGGCAGAGCGTAAACAACCTAAACATAGGTCGTTTGACAAATTTAGAGGGTTATTCCAGATGGATCGGTATATTGCTATAGTGACAGGTTGTCAGCCCCATCGCCTAAATTACAATACTGAAACCCTCGAATCCCTTAACTGACTTTTACAGCATACCCTGGAGGATATGCAGCTGGCACATTCTATGTTTTTCTCTCACTCCCAGTCCAGCATGGAAGAACAGGTAAATATTTCTAAAAATTATTGCTCTACCCGATTTGGTCATAAGTTGGTTGGTTGATACTGATCTTGTTCCAATCTAGTTTAGACGGATACTGGCACGGTTCCGTTGACACGACTTCGATACGTCTGCAGATAAGTTTCGCAATGGCTCCGTAAATATGGTAAATAGAACTAAACTTACCAACCGCTGCGCCTTATCTGCTCGATGTGAAACTGTATTTTATTGAACTTTATTTTGAATGGCTCTGTTTCCCTGCAGTGCAGTCCGAGCCTTGGATTTAGGATCTAGATTTCGTGAATTCTATTTTCGTGGGGGACAAAAACAAATTAAAGATTGTTCTCTACATTTGGTTAGGACAATACACGTTTTTCTAACAAATTAAAAATAAAAAAGTTTTTCGAAAGCGGCTATCTTCATTACACAATCCATGAAAACAGCCTATCGTTATAAAAATAGCCGATCAAAAGAGAAAGCTTTTTTAAATAGGTGCCTAATAACAATATGGTGTTCTTTACATCTAAACTAAAGAGTAGTGTCCCAAATGTTCTATTGTTCTTACTTTTGCTGGGCTACTGGGTGCCTGTGTTAAAAAAAAGTTTTCAGGTCACTGTGCTGACACTTTTGCGGACTTTTAAAATATTCAGCGGTATTTTTTTCATCCAGCATCCACTACTTAGCTTACGTATCTGCATAGGTATCTTATTTTCATATTTCACTGTTTATGATAAATACCAGTTTTTCTTGAAATTATTGATACCTACCTGCAGCTGACTACTGCTTCATTATTTATTTGTTTAAAATATTATCGCATTTAAAGATATTTTATGGACAAAAATTTAGTATAAAATATGGTAAACTTGATTAAACTGCATCACACTTGCATTAAAATAATCAAGTGCCCTTATTTTCTTCGCTCTCTCAGGTTAAAAATACGACATAAACCACTGAATCCTAAAACCCACTGGTCTTGCATGCGGCTTCACTGCAAAGGCCCATTTCACAAAACTACAAGTTGGAAGTAAAATTTATTGATGTTTATTGCGTTGCCGATAGGAGTATTTCAATCTTAAAGTCAAACTTACTGCGCAATGTACATTGAATTATATTTGTAAATTGTAGTTTTACGGAATGGGTACACCCACCTTAACTGCCCAGCGGGCTGAAATTTAATTTTACACGCGTTTTAGTTAGTTACAGAGTGTTCCGAAAATTCCCCACATTTAAAACCGCACGCTTGCAGAGCTATGTTGAAATTAAATATTTCTGGTTTATTTTACCGTTCCTGTGAGCAAACTGTAAAATTATTGTGGTGTTTCAAAACTAATGTATAAATTGTTGTATTAATGTACTGGTTTGATTGTAATATTAATTAGTAATTAATTAATATTTACCTTCAGTGCGTTGAACTATTTACCTACTTCAATACTGAATTTTGCTATTTGAGTTGCAATTATTCTCAGATATACTATCAAAACCAGTAGAAAGGCTGACAAACTATCACTACAGTATAAAAATACACAGTAGGTACTTTCTAAAGTAAGTCAGAAAGAATTTCTGTATTCATTAATTTATCCGTGCTAAACAAATGTTTAAAGCACTCTTCCTCTTTTGAACAAAAAGAACTGATCAATCTACTTCCTACTCTGTGACCACGTTGAACTGAGGAACCTTGTTTTTAAACTTCTCAATGTTATCGGCATGTCAATCTGCATTCACCCGTCAGCCTACCAGAGTTATTAGTCTTCCGGCCAGATCTCCGAATCAGGACAGCAAGAACCAACCTGTTACTTTTGTACAGGTAGGTAGAGGTACTTATTGCGTGTTTTTTATACAGTTACAACTAAAGCATGCGGTGCACTGATGGTAAGCAGCACCGTAGCCTATAACACTTACTAATAGATCCTAGAAAGAAGCAGAGTGCGTTACACACCATGACACCTAAGGTTATTAATTTCATTCAACGATTGTTATGTTTTTGCAAATTCAGGCCCTAGGCCAGGATGTTGAATAACCTTATAGTTAAAAATCATCAATCAAATGTGAAAAATACATGTCAATCAAAGAAATTAATATAAAATGGTCTAAACGATCGACACGACAAGAAGAAGAAAGAAATGACCGACTAAATTGGAAAAAATGAAACTGGAAAACTGCTTAGGTACCTACATGCGTAGGTAAACCACAGACTATACAATATACAGGGTGTTAATTTAAGTGCGTGCCATAGCTCAGTAACGTAAAAGGAGCCCAAAAAAATATGAAAAAATACCAACTCAAAAAACAAAAAAGTCAATAGATTTTTTAAAATATTTTTGTAAGATTCGAAGGTTTTTTACACCATCCAAACCAAACGTAAATTCAATAAAACTTCAACTTCTTATGGTAAAAAATCATCAAATTTGATATTTCCTATTTTATCATTTACACACCGTCGCTTCGTTACTGTTAAAGAATTACCAGGTCGTTTTAACTCTACCATGCAGTTATCAAAGTGTAGATCTGTTTGCATTACTCGCTGACAAATAGCCCGACACTATCGGCAATCTATTAGGTAGATATTAAGTAAAGTAGTAAAGAAGTGGGCAGGTCTGGTTTTGAAATAGAAATCGTACTGGCTTAGTAGTCAAAAAAATCCCAGATTTTAGCCTAGAACCCATCTAAGTATATAAGCATAATAGGCATGTTGACTGGGTGGCTAAAAAAATTCAAAACGTTTATACCTTACAACTGATGGCTAAAATACTGTGGATCTCATTCATCATTTAAAAACAAATGCATATTTCGATTTAATAATCAAGTTAAAAATATAGAAGTTATTGATTTGAGTACTCAACATTTACAAGCCAGTGACGTCACAAGCCTGTATTAGTTGCTGATTTGGCTAGTAGTCAAATAGCATATTCTGTACTAGATAGAGTAGGAGAAGGAAATGATTTTGCTCTCTTTAAAACGTAATGTAAGTTGTCCCATGTGCCTGTAATTTCTTCTCAGTTTAATTAGCTTATCGTGAACTTTGAAACTTTAAATTTGTAGAAGCTCTTTATTACGCAAACTCTTGTTTGGACTGAACGTTGCATACTAAGAAACAATTTGCTAATTATTTCCAACAGGCGCTTGAACTAGCTGGAAACTGCTTTAAAAACATTACTCTCTTATTTTTATTAATTACAGTTTATCTCGTGCTTCAATTTATGTAAGCTGCTAGATTTTAATTAAATTATTATAGAGGTAGCGAAATTTTGGGCGGCTAGGGATTGGAGGTATTTGCAATGATAAAAGTTTAGATAAGCTACATACAGAGTTTAAATGACTAAGATTTAATATTGAAATATATAAATTAAATATTATGTAGCACCACCCATACATGTAATTAGAAACCAATCATTCTAGTAACTGAGTATTTTACTCTTTTTGTAATACATACTTTAAATTGGCAAAATAAAAATAAAACATATATCTACGTCCAAGTCCCACCTAATCTAAGTTCGAGCCAATAAGCATAGCTGAAGCCCAATTCCTTAACCAACAATCCATCGGGGAATCCAATAGGCGGTCCGGAGTTCGGCATAGAATGTTGGGCATCCCAGGCTGTTTGGGAAAACTGACTAATGAATCTCAGTTTTTAAGCATTTCGGAAGCCCAAAAGAGATATAAAAGACCACAAGATTTTGTGGGATCAGATTTTGAATTCTATATGGACTTGCAGAACAAGGGTCGGAAAAAAATGTTTCTTCAAAATGTTTCAGTATGTTTATTTATAGGGTACATATTTCAATTTCGAACTATACTCTCGTTATAATATACAACGTGTCACATAAAGGGTATATGCATCGTGAAATGTGTGAATCTACCCATGAAACTGAACAACTTTCTCTAAGGAATATATTAGGTCGAAAAACGAAAAAAAAAAATTGACCTTCCATACAAAATGCATCAGCGGATAGCGCATTTAGTATGGGAAGTCAAAACTTTTTTTTCATATTTCGACCTATGTTCCTTAGGGAAAGTTGTTCAATTTCATGGGTAGATTCACACATTTCACGATGCATATACCCTTTCTGTTACACGTTGTATATTGGCTTTATTATCTGTGAAGACCTGTAATTGGCTTTCTGTTTTTATAAATTTTAAGTACCGTGATGTTATAGCTGTTGGTTTTCCTAAAAAATAAAAAATAAAGTAAAAAATAATTATAGAAGTGTCGATGATCTACTTTAATATTTTTTTTCGTTCATAAGTAATTTTGGTGGGATACTTTTTCGTCGCTTAATAATTTAATAGTGCGTGAATAATTTATTCCTGGATCAATGACTAATCCCAAATTGATTTTATACAATGTAATCGTATTAGGAGAAGTTTTTTTAACATACCAAAATACCAAACGATATGAACTGCGATCAAAACCATCGAAATCAAAAATACTGTTAGATAAGTTGGTCTACTTTAACTCTATTTTTTTTTTTGGGAAGCTTACAGCCTATTTTACAATATGACTTAACTATGTTAAATAAGAATATGAATATGAAGCTGAATTTATATTTTAAACATAATCTAAGCTAGATAATGATCCCAGAACTGGCAGGTTTAAATGACTATAGTTTTCTCCTATTCTAATGATATCTGAAGTCATGTATAAGTCATAGGATTACAAAAAGAACTAAGTATTTAGTTGAAAGAGACACTTTGGTACGTGTAGGTATTGTTTTTCATCACAAAACACCATAAAGTTTATAGCAACGTATTTTATCCTTTATAGTCACCTACTTACTTATAAATAACAACATATCTCTTGTATCAGTCAACTCTTTCTTAGTACCCATCAGACTGGTTCTTCAGAGAATCTTGGTTTAATATGACACTAGGCTGACAGTTGGTGTGACACGATATCAAGGGATTAAATTAACTGTACCTAATTTGGTTATTTCGATCTGTGTGATCTCCTGATCACGATATGTCTTAAAGGTGATAAGTCTTGGGAAATTACGACAAGGAAATGTGGTTGAACAGTCACGACTTGTCTTATTTTTTATTTTTTTATTTAACCATTAATAAGCAGAAACATACAGTTTATTGTTAACCGAAACATACAACTCTTCTTATTTAATGTTTATTTGTAAACAAAGCTTATTTTGTATACTCTAAAATGAATCATAGTAAATGGAATTCGATCATACCTATTGTAGGTACATACCTACTTACTTATTTATTTTCAACAACCCATCACACAAACCTCTGCTGTCACAAATATGATTTGGAAGAAGATACAAAGCAACTCATCATGAGTTATGATTACTTAAATTGATTATGATGAAATCTTTACGTCCACAACATAAATAATTAATTGTATTGATTTATTGAAAATGGATAATTTCTGGCTGTATTTTTTCTATCCTTACATAATGTAATTAATAAGAATACCTACTGTTTTATTTAAGTAAAGAGTAAAACAATGTACTAAATAAAGCATCTAGCAGACAGCCGAACAAAATTGTTTCCAGCACATATTTAATTGGAAGCGCTATAAAAGATGACAGATCTTGGACTGCCCACAAAGAATAAATGAATATACAGGGTGGCATATCAAAACCACGAAATTAAAAACAGTCTTTAGTCTACAAGAATTATAAAAGTGTGGTAGATTAATATTTTTGGCAATATTTTCTTTATTTTGAATATAAAGCTTAAACTTACCTGCCATGCATAATTTTTTTTATATCATTGGTTGGGTAATCAAATAATTTGCAAGGGTCTGCTGACTACTACACAACAGAGACAACTATCTCTACAACAGGCCCGTATTAATTCAGCTCTTGAGACTGACAGTGAGTTTGAGTTCGTATCAGAAATGTCATTTCAGTACAAAACAGCCTGTCACATTCATATTAGGTAATATTGCTCTCGATCTTGAGATCGCTTCATAAATACAAGCATATCGAGGATAAATCGATTGAAACACAAACTAGTGAAGAAATTCTTCCACTGAACAGAACATTAACTATTCCCTCTAGCCTGGAGCATCCTGTACAGTTCACAGGATGAAGTTTCTCGAGTAAAATCAATTAGACATGTACCCTGCGGGATTCCGTTGTCTTACCGATGTCTATTGCGAGGATTTACGCCATAAATTTAATTTATTATAGGTTGTGATTTATCGATACGGATTTCCAGCTAGTCTTTTTTTTCTCGTATTGAACTGGCTCTGATATTTTTTTGCTATACAGTACAATAATATGCTTTAGAAATAAAACGTACCCATCATAATAATTTTAGGATGGAAGTTTAGAAACCTTGAAAATACTTAATGATAATGAATCAAATCGTCCATTTCATTTTATTTAGTGTGAAATAAAGTATTTATTTGTATTCTATTGTATCGTTAATTTCGCATGGTAGACAAAACAAACATAATTCGATCCGTGTTTCCAGAGTTTTGTGTGTTTTTAACACATCCTTAAATGTTTAATTAATACGATGAACCTTTTAGTGTTTACTTGGAGTTATGAAGTAAATAAGGAAATTATAATAATGTTAAATTTTAACTTTTGCTTGGGGCTGTAAAGTATCAGTTTCCAGTGGTATATAATTTCATGAAATAGGTATGTAATTTCATTTGGGAATTACAAAGAAGAGTTAAGCTTTTTTTTTTCAACTTTGTATGTCCAGAAACGAATCAAAATAATTTATAAGTACTTCCTTTTTATTGTTAATGACAAAAATGGTTTGGCCCTTGACACCTAGGAGTCGACAATGAAGCAAACTCACTCAGAAGATGCCTGTTCACTCTAACTTTGAAGACTTGAGGTATGTACCCGGAAAAAGTAGGAACCCATATTGTATTTCTTATCCACATGGGTATACAAGTAGGTACCTACAATGACTGCAGAAGGGTCATGACTCCGTTAACTCGACTGTGGTTCAATAGATTGGATGAAATTGGATAATAGCGGCGACTCGACCGAGCTGTCTTGACACCTGGGTGTTAGTCGTTAAACCCAGGATCTCACAATAAGTGTGACAAAACCCAGCTAAAAGCCAAAATTTTGACACGTTTTATTAAAATAATCCAATCAGCTAAGTGTTATCAAATCCAGTCAGTGTGTTAGGTTAGATCCTATTTATTTTATGTTCCGTTGTATTCTAAGAATAAAATAAATACTTACAATTACATTCACAAAAATAAGTAGGTACCTCTCCTTTTTTACAAAGTATGCAGCATCACATCAGCAGCATTATCTGTGTTGTTTGGTCAGAATAGCATTCTTGTTGTGAATATACTTATTACTCTGAGCTGAGCTGGCTGGTTTCCCATAACTTTCCATCGGAGAAAGGCTCATGTTTCATAATATAATATCTACATCCAACAACAGTGGGCTGTTGAGGTTTGTATATTATACCTTCTAGTGGTAGTAGTTATAATATGACCTGGAAATTTTGAAAAAAATGGTGTCTAAATAAAATGGTCGTATCATGCCTGCGCCTGCGCCGGACGTCGCTAATCGGAGCCGGGGCCGATCACTGTCGGTGTGAAGCTCTTCTTAATTCAATAATGTCTCGTTTCCGATGCTTTACTGCTTTCTCGACAGCATAAAAATTCTTGAAAATAAACTGGGTGTAGGGGACAGCTTCCCGCAAACTGATGATCGCTTAGTCTTCGAAACTGAATAATTTTAACAAAGCTTCAGGAAATGAAAAATAAAATTGCCTTCCCCATATAAGTCTGATCGTCAAGGTGGTAATTTTGTTTCGGGAAAGTTTTTTTTTTTTTTTTGTGAAAATTTTTCGGTTTTGTTGACTGATCCACCCTTTGCGGGAAGCTGTTCCTTACACCAGTAAAAGTAAACACAATCGCAATGGGATAAAAACTTGTGGATAAGACCTATGTGAAACACTGTCAATGAGATAAGTAGGTATAATATCCGAGACAACAATCACAAAGATAAAGCATACGTACTGGACCACCGATCATTTTCTTCACTTCTCACGCTCCTCTTTTAATGAAGAGATTGATTCCATACGTTTAATCCTATTTTACAATCCGTCGGTCGGCTGAGTCGATGTCAAAACATCATCATGATTCGGCCAGCTTAGAACAATGTTCATTCGTGCGTCTGATCTGATGCCACTTATTTAATTTGATGTTTGTATAACAAGTTTTTTTTCTGGAGGAGTTTTATACGTTTAGTAGTTTGGCTGACGTGGCTGTGTGCATATGGGGAGTTCTTTACTAAAGGTTAAGAATTTGATACAATATTTTAATTTAGCTAACCAAACCTTAGGGCCGCCGCGCTGAGTCATCTGTGCTTAGAGTGTGAGTCTACATTAATAGTTTCATTGGAAACTGAACAACTTTCTTGAAGAACCATAGGTGGGAAGATAAACAAATAAATAGGCCCTATAATATGACTGAGCCGCTGACACCATCTGCATGGGAGGGCCAAATATTGTTTTTCATAGGATCACTTACCCTCAAGTTTAGTCAGCTATTTTTTTTACACCCTGTATAGGGTATTTTTTGTCGTTTGAGTTGTTTTCAGAAAATACTAACCATACATACATATATATACGTTTATACACCTAGTTTACATACCTATACCTAGATATAGTACAAGTATTGTTCCCACGGACTTCCATGCTGGACTGGAAGTGATAGAAAAACATAGAATGTGCCAGCTGCATCTCCTCCCGTGCATGCTGTAAAAATCAGCTAAGGGAATCGAGGGTTTCAGTGTATTCAGTATTGCAATTTAGGCGATGGGCTGACAACCTGTCACTATAGCAATATATATAATACCAGTAATAATAACCCTCAAAACTTGTCAGACGTGGCGAAATTACCTTTATTTAGGTCGTTTTTGCTCTGCCTACCCCAATAGGGATAAAGGCGTGATTTTATGTATGAATGTATGTATGTATTTGTTCCCACGGTATTGGCGTGTGCGTTCCCCATTACAAGCTTCCGCAATTAGACAAGGGATATCGTTCGGCTTTCCCACTACTTACTTTAACTGGTACAGTTCATACTACTTACAACTAGATCGGACTATTAGCAGTAAAGTACTTGATTCCGAGGACTTGAATTGCACAGGACTTGATTCCGAGTGATAGCTCAAACTATACAGGGCGCAAAAAAGTACCTAATGCGTTCCTTTAAACCATATGTTCTACTGATCATAATCATAACACTCAACTTACGTAAATCACCAAAAAAATAATAATTTTGCCTTATCCATACAAAATTTCAGATGAGGACGACAGTCTCTTTTTAAGAAAAAAGCAAATATTTTCGAGCTTAAATTTTTGTGTTTCGAGAAAGTAGTTTGGTGTCATTAGTTGAACATGAGGTTTTAAGGAAGCCAGTACTATTTTTACATCCTGTATAAACGTTAAATACATGGCATTAAAGATATGGAAATGGGTTTAGAGAACCTAATTTTCACTTAAATTAAATACTCATAAAAAACTCTACTCTACCTGACATCTTATTATGGTGATATTATTGCAGAACATTTTTTTTACATGTATAAACGCTTTTGATGTTGTTTCACCATATAAGAATTAGGCAACGCAATTCCAGTTAGCAACAACCATCAAAATTCCCTACCAGTTTCAAAAGCTAAAATGGCCCATAATTTATATTTATAAGGCCGTATTATGAGCAATCTCTTCGACCGATCGGGCTGTAAAAAAATCCAATTAAAAGTATCTCAGTCGAACTGATTGGTCCAGTTTATTCTCATTAAGTGTGTCCAATTTACTTCCGAATGATAAATATTTCTCACACAACACTGACATGCCTAATTAATCAGCAAGTTTTTAAATGGGGATAAAACGCATGACGTAATGGCAATACTATCTACTTATAAGTTAGTGAATTTGTTTTGCAGAAGTTATAGTAAAAATAAATACAATAAAGGAGAGTCATTTTTTTTGTAGGAAAGGAAATACATACCTATTACCATATTACCCATAGTCCTCCTAAATACATATTTTCAAAATAACCTGCTAAGATTTTCAGATTATTATTATATGTGTTTTTAACCACCTGTTGTTATCTGAAATTATCATTTCATATCATATTAGCAGGTTATTTTGGTTTTTCACATAATAATATTTCCATGGTATCTTTCAATTTCAGTTCAAATCATCGTCTATCGTATCCTATTTATGTTATATTATCTGGCAGATCAAATATACATATAACTAATCATTGTATTTTATGTCATTTTTTAAATGCAACTTGTATGAGCTGTCAGATATCATCAATATAAATGATTATCATGATTGCAAAGACTATTTCTTAGCCAGCATTATGCGACCACCAGCAACCGTATATCCGGCCATCATAGATAATAATATGCGAATATTCTAGTCATTATTTATCTCTCAACAGGAAACAATTCCTCTATGATTGAATACAATTCCACTGAGAATTAATTATCTCAATCTTCAGACAATTTCTTCTCTCATTATCTAATTTGATTGGATTGTCATGCAACAATGAATGGTTTTTAATTTCATTACCACCCACGGATAGTGTAGCTTCTAGCTATTAGGAGTCTTAAAAGATGCTGATTCTGCAGTAACCATGGAAGTTTTTTAAGGTCCATTGAAATTTGATATTCGTAAATTATACGGCCTATCCTTGAGTATCCCGCAATGAACGTGTAAATGCAGGCGATGATGGTTGCATGTAACCAGGTGGGCATAACTTGGGTACATGTCGGTGCACCAACCGTAACAAAGCAGACTTGTCCACCAACGGAAACGAATTAGGACGATGACCAGCAGAATTTGATGATGACTAAAAGCTCTTCCAAAAAACTTGAAGGAAATAAGATAAGGATATGTTCAAATACCGCAATAGGTAATACACAAATGTAATAAGTATGAGTGCAATATATACCTTGATTTCCAAAAAAATTCGTTGATCTACAGTTGAACAAATCCAGGATGCAATATTATAATGTTCTCATCAATCAACAAGAAACTCTGATAAAATCTGTAGTGCCCGACTTTGTTGCATCGCAGATAACGAGGGTAACAGTTGTTTTACATCGTGAACAGATTTAGGCAAGGTTTTCGACGTGAACCATTGAACCGGGTGTCGCAGCCGGCGGCAGAACAGGCGGCAGCCAGGCGCGCGCGCAGGTAGACTCCACGAGGGAACGCGACCGCAGGAGCGGACCTCTCTCTCGCACCACGTGGTGGGGCGAAGTCGCCGAGGCGCGGGCGTGTGCCTCGCTCCAACTGCTACATTTTTATTTAGTTTGTGACCGTTCCCTCGCGAAGGACCACTGCGCGCGCGGACCCTCCGTGTTTACTAACAGTGCTTCGCAAAACCTCAACAGATGAGTGACGTGCTAATACTTACGGAAGCTTACCAGCGCTTCGGCGCCCTCCAACTGTGGCATGGGCAGGCGCGGGATGATTAAAGCCGCAGTTATATTGGTAACGCTAGGTTACTGCAGTCTCCTGGTTTACCAAAGCGGTGTGACTCTCAATGCTTTCAACTTACAAGAAAGTCGACCGGGGTCAGTGCAAGTGCTATCTATTGAGCCAATAACAAAACCAAGTGTGAATGACAGTGGACAGAGCAAAAACATAACGTTGGATGATGTTTTCATTAGTATTAAAACTACAAAGCATCATCGGGATACTAGACTGCCGATAATACTGAAGACATGGTTCCAGTTGGCAAAGAATCAGGTATGTAAACAAAAGAAACTGATAAGAAAGTAGACGTAGTTAATCCATTCTGTTGTTCTAATGACAAACATGCTTATCATCACAATAACAAATTTGAAGAAGTACACACTTACCTAAGTTCCTCAACGAGAGATAATCGAAAATTGATTTGGTATTTTAGAAATGCCTTAGGCCATTTACCTACTGGAAACCCAAACGAATATCAAATACCTAAATTCCCCAATAAGAAAGTAAGAGTAACTTAATCCAAAATCTTGTCTTGATGACAATTCAATGATACTATTTAACGTTAACAAAGTAAAAGTTGTAGAAATTAGTTTCGTTTCGTAGTCAAAAGTTGAATCAAAACAACTAATGAACATAATAAGTTAATAACATTCTCATTTACAAAATAAACAGAATTAACAAGAACATTACTTGCCTAATATTCTGCAAACCCAATCAAAACAGGGTTAATTAAAACAAAAGGCTGTATAATTAAACAGCGCTCAAGGTTGAGAGAAATAAAAATTACATTACACATTACGGATGTTGACTTAAAAAACTGTCTCTATACTGCTCAGTCTGGATCTGGATAGATTTACTTACTAATGTTATAAAAGCACCACAAACTTCCACTATGGTACAAACTTTTTTTTATTGATCATATTCACCTTGGACACCGTTCTATCCTTCATCATCTTGGACAAGCGACTCCTACCCTACCCCTCTACCAAGTTTATTTAGGATAGGCATAATTTGTAACAATCAAAATAATAGAACAATCATCGTTATCAATCATCAAAATAGAAGCTGCGTTTTCATCTGCACTATTTCTATTTTTGTCTTCCCCTCATTAGATTACCTACCTAATTTACCCTGAATTTAGTTTCGGTCTTTGCCTAAGTTGTTTAAGCATTTTTTTTAATCTAATATTTAGGTACTCTTCTTCCTTTAGTATATCTGCATTGGCATCATTTAACAAATTTCCTTCCATATTATATTCCAGATTAAAAATATCAAATATAATCTCCTACATGTCAATATTATTTCTTATTTGTGCTGGATACTGATGAATTCATTGTGGATTAAGAATGTTTATTGACTTATTAATGTTTTAGCGACATAAGTGTTACTAAAAGAAATAAAGTCAATTCTTTATTTTCTGTCTCCGATAATGATAACAATCACGCAAATATTCAAGTAAATGAGAAATGAGACAGTTCCCACTTTATGTCTAATGATAACACACCGTAAGACTATAAAACGGAGTCCCGCTGCGCTAAGTTTCAATACCAAAGTGATGGATGTGCTAGCCATGTACTCAGCGGGGTTCACATGTCCCCAGCATTATACGGGCTACAGGTCAATGAGTCGATTTGCTTCATTCGAGATACTACTTAATTCTAAAGGCACAGAACAACAAAATCCCAACCGGTCGAGATAAATCTGTCTCCACTCTCCAGATACGGTTTAATTGGCACTGCATACCTGACCGTCTGAGTTGGCGATATCACAATTTTATGCAAAAATCTCTTGAGGACTCGTTAATCTTCGAGGTATTTTGATGGTTGTCTCTGCTTGCTTACAGATTTTGTACATTTGTTAATTGATGTCACTGCCTTTTTTATATTCAAAGACATTCTTCATCATATTTAACTTCGTACATCCAAGATGTATGACAAGCTTTTAACTTTTTAATAATATAAATATTATATAGAAATATCAACATATCAAATCCGCTGGTATGAGAAGTAGAAAGCAGTCGTGCGCTGCAAGTCATATTGTGTATTTCCTGAATCTGGAGCGTGCATAATCGACCGTTAATCCGGCTCGAAGGACCAGCTAAATAGGCTATTGTCATAGTAGAAAGAGGGGGAAGTAAGTTATCTTCATACAAACGCACCGTGCGCGGCTTGTATGTGCGCGCCATAGTATCTATGCGCCGCCGCACGCACACTAACACAAAATCTCGCGGGGTTTCTCCGTGCGCCAGTCGGGGCTAACTCCGTACGAGGTTCGCGGGCGTCACGGCTTTTTGGCACCGCGAAATTAATGCAATCCCTTTTTTCATAAATAATACTGCTCTGTATCTTTACAAAAAATGAGTATTTGTTAGGAAAACCATTTTGTTGAACTTTATTGACTAATGATCATTGAATCAGTTATTCAGAGATGAGTTTTTATATTTGGCAAGTGCCGGGCTTTAAACTAATGAATTGGTTGACAGTACCATCTATCAGTAACCAGTAACCTACTGTTTACTCGTGCTCATCACCGCCCCGCGCCGTCCGTCAGTTGGCCCGTCGCTCTTTCTTTGATCGTAAAAGGTTTCATCATCGTTTAGGTAAAACCGATCTTTCAAACCCTGTACCCAGATAATACAAGTAAAAAAAACACAACTTCCCGACCTTTGCCAATTTATAGACATTGAATTAAAATTTAGCTTAAAGTGACAACCCTGAGACAGTAGGCAATTATATCGCGGATTCGGCCGGAGATAGCCTACTTCCCCCTCTTTCTACTATGCTATTGTGCGCGAGCTGTGCGCTTGCGCAGCGCGTGGCGGGAAGCGCGCCGGTCACGTGGCCCAACTCCACTTGAATTTGCCCTTTTGTGAAAAAATAAATATACGAATTTGATTTATGAACTGTGAATCCATTTCGGAATTCATTTTACTTAATTAAATTGGAACCATTCGTATAGAATACGACGACAAGATATTGTTTATGTATGCTGATGATAATTTTATGGTGTCAGAGGTCAAACGTATCCACCATTATTTTTGGTGAGATGTATCTTTTAGATTTTCAATATAACATTGTTTCAATACATCATGCATTCTTTAACAAAATGTATCTTTGTTTCTTTTGTTTATTGCGTGACAAAGGCAAGAGTGTTATAAAGTTTATATTGTAGTACTTACCTAACTATACTATTGTTTATTTATTATTGAATAAGTAAAACATACGTATAGCATTATTTCAGTTCAAATTTCTCTTCTCATAATGATAACCGTCTCTTAAGTACTTAGTTATATTATACCAGCATTAGTTAGGCTATCATGTCAAACCACCACCAGGGCACCTGGAGTAAGGTATTTGTTCTGCTTGTCATCGTCTCACTCTCCCAAATGTAGAGTTTCTTCGTATCCTGGCTTAATTTAGTTTATTTACACTACATGGTGTTCCAGTTATTTACAGTACAGGGTGTTCCGTGTACGTTGGTGTCGGTTATCAGATTGCGTGACACATTGTCATGTTTACCAACGCTGGGTCACTCCGGATATCGCGTTTC
>JARACY010000889.1:0-72158 GCA_029255725.1 Scrobipalpa atriplicella
CGGCGACATCAAAAGGCGAATGCGTTTTAATTTAAAATGGCAAATATTAAATTATACAGATTCAATGGTGCTAGTGGTGCAGTGGCATTTAATTTTAAACCACGCAATTACGTAACATTATGATATCTCAATAGTTTCAAAACGTACTACGGATTAAAATCTTTGTATTTTTAGATACATATATTTTTCATCGCTGTAGTGACTCAAGTTATCAGCCCACCACCAAAACTGTAATACATCAAAACAGTCTGGTTCCTATATCCCAGGAATAGAACTAGTTGATACATACTAAGTTTTTTATAGCACCGAGTTCCAGATGTTAAATTTTAAATAGAGTTATAAAGATTTATATTATACTTTATTTTATTGTTGGCAGTGATCATAAAAGGTTCTTAGTTCTCTTTTCAGTGTATTATATATATTTCTTCATAAAGGATGGTTTCATACTTGTTTATACAACTCAAGTTATAACAAATACTACACTTGCTAACAAGCATCATATTTCACCAAACATCAAAGCTTTGAGTGCTTTGGAAAACTTAACTTTCCTCATTTTACTTATGAAAATATTCGCCAGACGCGCCCCCTAGTGTTGAAGGTATGTCCACAAAATATACAGGGTGTAAAAGACAGTGGCCCGAAAACTGAAAGGGATTGCTCAGTCAGAGTAAATGAACAACTTACAGACGGAAAGAAATTCTTCTGGTAAATAAAAAAAATCCAATGGTCAGTTTGTATTGGAAATTCAAAAAAATATATTATAAACCAAAAGAATATCTTTGTGAAAGTTGTTCAGTTTTGTTTACTGGGGAACCCTTTTCAGTTTTCGGGACAACGTTTCTCACACACACCCTGTACAAAAGTGCTAAGGTAGTATTTCAAAAATGGTATTCGGAGCTGAGAATTTCAATATTAAAACGCTTTCAGCAACGTAAAACCTGTCCCTTTCGAATGAGCTGTAAGTGGTGTGTGAGAGAGCAGAGCAGATTCTTGCTGTTATAATTTTATGTACAGTACATTTGCAATACCTCGTAGGTATATATTGCACGGTAATTCAAAGGATGCATAAAAACATGTATATGTTTATTAAAAAAAACGACATATTTTTTTTATGATGAGCGTCAAATTATATGTCTAAAACTGTGATGTTCAAGACCTATTACAATTATAAGGCCAGAAACAGAATCAGTTATATTTCTTTCGCTATAATATTGGAAATTCTACATTGAATTTTTTCTCGTAGCTTGTTTCTACGAGTCTCTACGAACTTGTCTACGTAAGTTTACGCCGTAGACGCTTAAACTTTCCCGACTCTTTAGGAACTTTTCCAATAAATTCAAAAGAACATCTAATATAGTTAAAAACCGGCCGTTCAAATGTAAATACAAAATTAAACTGTTAACTTTAAGGAGACAACTTTAGCTAAGGAAATAAAAACTTGTTAAGCCAATTTATGCTTTCCTAAAGTAAAGGGAGGTAAAAAGGGTTAACAAAGTTAAAGGAGAAAATTAGTAACAAAGACAAAAAATACGTAAAAGCACACCTTTATAAATTACTTATTGGGTAGGCAAAACGTCAACGTCATATTAATTTCAGCAACATATGTCAAATATTGAGTGGCATAAATAGGATTGCTGAAGTGACACAATCCTAATTTTTACCGCGGGATAATATCTCCCAACTAAAGAAAAATGCGATAAACCGCGATCAAAATCTGCTGGTTGAACGACCAGCGTAACACTGTCTTCTGTGATTCCGTTTGTTTGCGGTTCCACAAAACGTATTACATTACTTGAGGAAAAGGTCACTGATTCCTTATTGGATGGTCCCTCATCCGAGTAGAGACAATCAAATATATAAGATAATTTTCTGGCCCACTGACTCTCTACAATAAAGGTTTCACTCGGAACATGTCACATTACATTACATTTGAGCAAAACTTTTTGAAAATTCTCATGGAATATAAAGGTATTATTTTAAACAAATGACTACGTTTTAGATTTCTTATCTTTAGTATATTTATTTATATCATCGTTGTATTACAAACCCAAAAAATATTATTTAATTCTATTCTATTTTATTCTATTCTACTTTTTACATAGGTACAGATATGTAAGTAGGTTATAAAATCAATGTACGAAACTTTACTGTTTCAATATTTGATCTCCTTTAAGAATGTAGGTACTTATAAGCGGAGACGATAGATATATATATAATAGACGGCCGACTTATTGGTATTAATAACCTAAGTTGAAGTCAATTTTATTTTTTACTTTAAATATAAGTACCTTTTCATAACTAGGGAAATTGTTGTGCAGTTTCTCAACCATTTCGTGTTGAGATGTACAAACTTCCTCTCACAAAAATATGACGGAGTGACAAAGTTCGCGCCTCATTTATCTGAGTGTTTGAATAAATATTTCATTGGAAGTGAGTCCGAGAGTTGGCGCTCTCTATCGGAGAGTTCTTGAAACTTTTCCGATCGCAAACCGAACTGCGACTGCCGACAACGATTGACTTTTTTCTGCCGCTTTAACTTATGTATAAGAAGTTTGTCCATTAATGAAATATGAGTTCTAGAAACTTATTAAAATTAAATATTGATAAACAATGTCTGTGATAGATTTATGAACCAAGAATCAAGTAGATAATGAATTGTAGATTTTCAGCACCGGCTTTTAACAGTTTAATGGATTATAGCCTGTCAACCCTCTAAGAGTTAAACACGTGACTCTACAAATCTAGATCAGTCCCGTTGTCCTGTCATGTCAGGTGGACGGATTGGCTAATCACATTCCCCTAGGACGGTAATAACCTGTGTCATGTTATACGTCCGTCAACTAGAACTTAATTTTGGTGACGTACAAAGGATTGTCTACTATTAGTAAAGATAATGACCTAATGACTAAATGATCATTCTATCGGACAAGGGCTTCTTATTGTTGCTTGGTGATCGCAGTAAGATTTATATTTTTTGTGAACATTATGTTAGCCATTCCCTGCTATTTTTAAAGCCACTTTATCAAATTAAAGCCATAGAATTAATATGAGAACGTTAAGCCTAATTGTAAATCCATTTTCCGTATAAATAGAACCGAGTAAGCAAAAATACCTTTACCTTTTATAAATAGCAAACACGAGATGTTATATTTGCATAAACGGATAAACTGATATAGAAAGGCATAATCCCGTTGTACGATCTAAAATGGAGCTTCAGCATTCTCCGATATAACTACGTTAAATGGGATATACTACTTGTGAAGCTTACTCTATAAATACTACTTTGTATAGCTGAGTTGAGATACAGTATATTACGTCATAATATTATATTTTGAGATTTTTGCAGTTGTTGTTGTTACTTTACTCTCTTTACCTTATTAAATTATTATGACGAAGATCGAAATAAGTTTGGATGGTCTGTAGACGACATCATATTAGTAGGCAGAATTTGACAAGTGATAAGTATAGAAACGAATAAAAGAAACTAAATAAAGAACACATGCCGTTTCTTTTAGCTTACAATAATAAGTAATAAGGACTGGACGGGCAGATAGATAGATAGATAAATCATTTGGCAGCAGATTCCTGTCAACATAGTATCTTGCAATGCACTCGTTAATTTACCTTCTAACATGTTACAATTAATACACTTCCTCAACTGGGATGGAATCATGTCCATGTAGACTTTAAGTAGAAGTTTAAATATTTAAGTGTACTTGAAGTAAAGGCTTAACTTGAAGAGGGTACCTTGAGTACCTAGTATCAGCCTGCAGGAGCACTAAGAGCATTCTGGGGTTCTGTATGCCAGGCACGTAGCGAAGGCCTAACAGATGGCCGCAGACTACGATTGCTATGCCATTGCTTTTAGGGTTCCGCTCTGGTTTATAGATGTTGTTAAATCTTTATAGTTGATTCGGTTATATCGCCGCCATAATATAAGAATAACTTTATAATTTGAAAATAAGGCTCATCAATATTTTTAAAAGTTGTACGAGTATACTATAACCTAACCCAGTTTTACCTTAACGATCAAGAGAAATACCTTTCTTTCAGATGCAATTTTTTTTTCTGCTAAAGCAGTCAAAATCAACAAATCCCAAAGCAGCAATTTATGAAAGGCACATGGATCACTTCCCATACAAAATTGAGCATTCTCCTTTAACTAATCAACCGTGTTCTACGGTTATTTTACAATTATCTTCTTTTTTAAATCAGAGGTCAAATTGGCTTGAATGTAAATATTAATAAAATTGAGTTCTCCGTATAAATCAATCAGCAGATTGGTTGTGCCAAACTTATTTTCAATTAGCTTTTCGGTTCGCGGTTTCACCTGAATTTCCTATAATGAGTTTTCAAATTGGAATGAAACTATTGAGCGTTTAAAATTGTCTATTGTCCATTTAAACAATTTTCGGAATCTATAGGTATTCTGTATTTTGTTTCTTGTGATTACCCACCCCCACCAAACAGGGAAACAAATAATTTATGTTTATATATTTACTGATCATAATATAAGTATAATTATACTAGTAATAGTTAAGTTATAGTCATGTTTCTTTGTCAGTTGTATATCAACCGTCATGGATATAGCTAGGTAATTGCGATGTCCCGTTAGTTAAATTATCCGTAATAAACCGGTTCCTTTGCTTGTATTTTTTTTAGGATCGGTTAAATTGGACGCACGATTTCAAATACGAATCTATTTTTACTTAAATCTTGCGGGCAAACCACTGACCTTTTAAAAACAGACGGATTGTAGATAAGAAAAAGGGCGTCTAACGGACTGATTGATTACCTACGTACCAACTAAGGCTCGTATTTATAAAGCGATCTCAAGATTGAGAGCAATATTGAGAGCGGATTTGACAGGTAATTTTGTACTGGAATGACATTTCTGATACGAACTCAAACTCGTTGTTACTCTTGAGAGCTGATTATAAATACGGGCCTAAAAGAATTAAAGTACTGAAATTAGTTGCTACTAGCCATTGAACGCCCTTCCCCATTTTATGGTCGATTGCTAACTTTGGCAGCTCTTGATAGGAGGAATAGAAATTCAGTGTTTTTTTTTTATATTCAAAACGAACTTAGCTGTTCTTTTTCTAAATTTACTCCATGGTTTGGTTGTGAATTATGAAATTTTATAAGCTGTTAAAAATAAACACATTGTATGTAAATGTGACTCTTTGCTTTTGTTTAATTTTTCAGATATTGCTGAAGTTATATTAAAGAATTACCTATATTGATATGTTACTTAACAATAATGATCATTACCGAAATTATTTGTGCCAATAACAGTGATCGACAGTTATTACAACACAATCTTTCTCATTGAAAAAGTCATTGAAGCATTTTAATGGTCCTAGTTGTAGTAACTAATGGCTAGACAGGGACTTTTAGCCATACAATCATTCAAATGTCGATGTGAGGACTAAGATTGATTGGCTGCAGCCCGCCCGTAATAGCATGTGGACAATCAGTCATCGGTAGGAATGGAACACCCCCCTATTAGGGAGTTGGCATGCTCTAGTGAGCGTGGTCGCTTGGCCAGCAGATTGGCGAACGCAGCACAAGTCACAGGGAACGATGTGGCTTTCATTTCGTCGACTATTAAGATACCAATATGGGGTGAGATGAGGTGATTTAATTATATTAAAAGCGAGTCAGTAGATACCAATCTCGTAAAATAAACTCGTCATCAATATTGCTATAGTCTTAAAAAGAATTGCAAAACTTGACTTAAAAAATCCACGCGTTATATTATGATTTAACGAAATTACCATATTTAGTAGAAATGACTTAATTATTGTATCGACGCCGTGTGGATCAGAATAACATCACTCTAGCGGATGTCGTATAAGCCGATTAAGGAATGTATCCGGAGAACGGGAGAACAGGCCGCAGCGAATAGAATGGGTCTAGACTAGACAGTAATATATTATTAGTTTTACGTGGTTTCGTCTGCAAATACCTAACCTACCTACGGAACCAAGAATAAACTTAATTTATCCCTCATCACGAATTACCGTTCTACTGAGTCCCGTACCTTTTAAATTATTCACAGGCCGTATCTGCTTCTAAAATCGGAAGGATAGTCTGAAATTTGTTTGTGACAAAAAACAGATAGGTACTTAAATAAACTTCGGTTTAATTGTTTATGGTTGTCTCACATTTCACCGACTCGATGCAAACTTTGAAATTTGGATATTATATACATACATAGTCATAGCTGTATTCCTTATGACGTAGGCAGAGCCTCAACAACTTACTAAAAACCATTTCCGCTGCATTTCAGATAAGAGTGTATTTCTGCAGCCACAAGTTTTTAACCTATCGTCTAACTAAATAAAGAGTAAAAATAAATCTACACCAAAGTTCTCGAATCCTCCTATTGACTTGCACAATATTCCCTTCCCTCGAAGGTTTTTGTTAAAATTGGTAGGCGCCTATAAAAAAAAAATCCTTTTACATTTTACAAGTTCCGGTTAAAAATGGCCATCTTACTAGATGAAACGGTGTAATGGATGACTCTCTGTCTTAATTGTTCTCGGACGCAATAAAGTTACGCTTAATTAGTTGAATTAGGGTGGCCAGGTCTTAAAGTCAATAACGGACTTTTAAGTAACAAGAGAGTAAAAAGAGATTTTATAGCCCAATAAAAAATACGCTCTGACACGCTGACACCATGTTACTTTTTACCTGTATAGAAAAAAAAGCTGTGTCAACACACACACAGACAGTGCCACCATTTGCTACCCTATTAGTTAGGCTAGTACCGTCTTCTTTTCTACTTATTCCTGAAATAGACAAAAGAGGATAATTATATAGGTAAGGAAGGTAGTATAAATCACTAACCTTTCGCTTAAAGAAGAAAACTTTGTAATAAATTCAGACACTAGGATTTAAAGGGTCACACAACAAACTACTTTCTAGACAGAAAATAAATACAGTATTGTTTTGTTCATCTCATCCTCATCACGCGACACATGACATATATTGTTACAATCCTGTTTTTCAGTTAGGATTACCATCCTGACACATGCCAAACCATTTTCAGTTAAGTATAAATAAGTCTCTTTCGCACCTGTGATGTTTTTATATTTCCATCCAGCTGTCAGGATGGTCATGCTATCTGAAAAAATTATAAGTTTTTTAATTTGTCCAAACAAACAAAAAACAATCAACCATAGGACAATCATTCAAAAAGCCTAATCCTGTCCAGTTTTATCCAAACGGCTGGCAACATCTGTTGAAATGAAATACTATAAAATAGAAGAATTTTATGGCGTTAGAGCGTGCTTTGCAAAGAAATGCGCTTTTCACAGTTAAATTCGACACGTGCTGGCTTACTCTGTAGAAGAGTACGGGGTGGGCAGAATTGGCTAAAATTCATTAAATAGAATTTATAACAAAGTTAGATTTCTTTGCTGGTCTGGGAGGGATAGAAAACAGAACTTTCCAGCTGGTTCTCTTTCCGGGAATACCTACTGTAGTAAGTCGCCTGCCGCGCTTATAAATATAGTCTGTGGTAGCAGGGAGCATAGAGGGCGACGAGGGTTTTAGTGTACCTTTGGCAATTGATTAGCTGACAACCTATCACTAATACACACACTTATTTCTATAAAAATCCTTCAAATCTTGTCTGATGTGGAGATAGCATACTTCATTTAGTTTTTTTTTTACAGGCTCCTTTTACGTTACTGAAACACCCTCTAGGCTATAGCACGCAATTAAATTAACATCCTGTATAGGTAGGTAGCTAAATGTCAAAGCTTGTAGAACTATTCCATAATTCTATAATCAAATTCATAACTAATAGAAGAGATAACTTTGACCCAATTAAGTCGTAGTAAGATATCAACGACCATCTTATCTGATGTCGAAGCACTTATAAGTTAGGAAAACTTCCACCCTGATTGGATAAGTGCTGTTTGCGAAGAAAACTAACTGCTACTGCTTCTACATTCTTTGTTTTTGCTCAGAAGGGTAAGCTTATTCTATTTTTGTCCTTTGTTCACAGTCAGTAATTAGTCCATCTATCTGTACTAATAATATTATAAAGAGGAAAGATCTGTAATTTTGTATGTATGTTTGTAAAGAATAAACTCAAAAACTACTGGACCGATTTCAAAAATTCTTTCACCAGCAGAAAGCTACGTTCACCGTGAGTAACAAAAGGTAATTTTTACTGCGCGTTAATATCTTGTTCCCACGGGAAAACTTGTTAAGCCGCGAATAATACTGTCGAGCAAAAAGTTACAAAATCGCTGAAAACAAAGAATACTTCTTCTGTCAACTATATTAGTTGACAGAAGTACATAATATATCTATGATCACATTTATAATAATCCATGTGTGTAACGAGTAATTTGTTTTCGGAACATCGTCTGTCAAATATTCTTTTAGCTATAAAATTTCATAAAATATGATGCATTTCATACAAACTCTTTTAAAATTAAAACGCATTCTTCTTTTGAAGCCGCCGAGAATGGACGCTCAAACTTGCATACCTCCGTAGTCTGAAGTTTTATAATCAGAGCGTTTGAGCGCCACGATTCTCGCTCTCTATCATTATTATAAAGCCAGCTACCTTTTCAGCTAGCTTTTGAGTCCTCTATAAAACTCAGCTCACTCTATTCAATCTTCTTTGACAAAGGGTTTCAAAGTTAATCGAATATGTGTTGAAAGACTGCATTGAATGAAGATTCATAAGTTTGAACAGCAAGATTTTCCCCCCGTATAAATACAGTCACTTTCGTTCAGAACATGATCATTTTTTATGATTTTCCACACAAATTGTCTGATCAAAGTGCTTATTTTGTACGGGAAGGTCAAAAATATCGTTTCCTGAAAGAATTTCCTGGTGAAAGATTTTCAGTTTCATTGACTGAGCATTGAGCGACCCCTATCAGCTTGCGGGAAGCTGTCCCTTACACTCGATAAATGTGTCCGGTTTATTTCAATTTCAATCGAAATAAATTACGTAGCTATATTGGCTACAAACCACGTAGCGTATTGCTACGACCATGTACCTATCTATAGTTAGGTCTATACCTGCATTATGGCCCGTATTTATAATCAGCTCTCAAGAGTAACAACTAATTTAAGTTCGTATCAGAAATGTCATTTCAGTACAAAACGACCTGTCAAATCCATACTTAATATTGCTCTTAAACTTGAGATCGCTTTATAAATACGAGCCTAAGATTTTCAATTACAATGTACCAGCTGCTTTCCAAACCGAGCATAACATTGTTTAAAACTGTAAAAGAATTCAGCAATCACAGTTTTTAAAAGAATGAAAGGATCGAAGCAAAGATTATTTAGCAAGACAAAGGCTTTCAAAGTTAATAAGCTATAAGATTGAATGGGATATAATCGTCTTCTGGGAGCTCCAGTTAGGCCGACGCAATTTCCGGCAATTTAGCGGACTTCCGGTCACACTTTCGGCCATATTTTCCTTGAGATTTTTTGTTAAATTTGCCAGATTTTGAAGGATTCATAAAGGACTAGCTTTCCGCCCTCGGTTTTATCCGCAACTAAACGACTTTTTCGAAAGTGTTAATTCTTTTCCAAAAGTAAAAAGTAGGCTATGTAAGTACATCTACAAAATACCATTTATATCGTATCAAATTAAATGCCATTTTTTCGATTTCCAATAGGAATCAGTTCTTTCACTTGGACCTGAACGAGCAACAAACAAACAAACAGTCAAACAGTTATGTACATTTACATAAATGTACTCTTCCCAAAGTTTCTGACATTACCCAAAAACTCGTGATTTCCAAAATTCCCTAACTATTCCTATAAATATCCAGCGACATGCGTCGTTGTTGTATGGTCTGCTAACGGCCGAGGGTTTTAGGAAACAATTTGGCCCATTTGTATAATTTGGCGATTTTGCGGTCGCATGGCCCATTAGTTACGGCCTACGGTACGGTTTCACGCTAATTTACTATCATTTGTATGAATAGATGTTTATTTTCTAAAAGTTACACACACAAAACAAACATACAGTATCATGCGTATAATCTTGGATCCATTTACACGTACATTATTATTTTTAAATGACAACTTTTACCGTCCTTGCATAGTTTTCTTTTCAAGCGTGCGTGACCAATATTTTTTTGTCATAGGTAAAATCAATATTAGTATCAGCCTGAATGATCCTAAACAATTTATCAAATACCATTACAATAATATCAACTTTGCGCCCCGTGGGATTTAAACCTATAACCTACTGATCGTAAAGCCTTTGACTCAGACCACTACTCAGTCTAGCGGCAGACAAAAGTGCTTCACATTAAAAAGCTCTTGGTTCATAAAATATTAATATAATAAATAACCTAGACGACGGGAACAGCTTGAGAGCTTATTTACAACTCAGTACAAAATTGTTGTTTCAAATTATACACCAGCTGAGACAGTAAACCAAATTTGAAAGTCTGCGAGTGAATAATATCTTTATTATCGTCTAGGCAAGACACTCAGGCCCGTATTTATAATCAGCTCTCAAGAGTGACAGCGAGTTAGAGTTTGTATCAGAAATGTCATTTCAGTATAAAACGACCTGTCAAATCCATACTTAATATTGCTCTCAATCTTGAGATTGCTTTATAAATACGAGCCTCACCGAGTTGTATGAACATACGATATCTCAGTCGGTGGATCACCGTAGTTGTGAGTTGAAATCTGACAAAAGGTTTAATTTCTGTCTTATTATAATTTAGATCACAATCGTTTATTATGTGAGTTCTTTACTCCCAAGGCTTTCTTATGGATAAGGGTAGTTGAACGATCCTGCATAAGCGGTGGTAGGATTAAATTTCCCACTGAATTCCGACGCAAGGCAGCTGTGTATCGTCTGTTTGTGGGAATGCAAGTTCCCTAAAAGTATCTCGCTTGTTTGTTGACTCTGATCGAATCGTTAACTTAGCTATTAAAAACGAACAAGAAGAAATACATCATTATTTCTCATAGTATATTATTTAGCATTTGAAATATGAGTGTCATTTACTTACCTAAATTATTATTATGTTTGTCTCTCAAAGACTGTTCAAAGTTGTTCCACAGGTGGAACGAAAACTTTGCAGACGCATCATCATCACAGCAAAACTTCTTGAATATTTCTTCTTTCCCTAGTTTTGACGAGAATTTGTGTTCCACAATTAATCATGGCTATTATAGGACTTCTTGTTAGCCAAATTACATAAATTATGAAATCTTTTTTTTACTGCTACAACCTCAAAGAAAGTCAACCGCAAAACATACGTTTGTAACAAAGTTATAAGTAATCTGCGGTTCAGAAATTTGAACCGTTCTAAGTTGTAAAAATCCTCCAAAGAGTATGCCTGTGTCAATCAGCAGTGGAATGTAGTCAATTGTAATAACTACTTTCCGTCAAAATCTTTAAATAACAAAATTTCTGTGCAAAGCAATTAACCATAAAGGAAAAATTATAATACCTATTTTGAAAAAAAATATATCATAAAACAAGTAAGCTTATTCCTCACCGAGTTAATTAATTTGTTCATTAAGCCGCAGATAATGACTGGCGATGAGACAGATTAGTTAATTATCAGAAAACGATAGATTTACCCGGTGCAACGAAGCATAAAAAAGGTACATTTTTAACGTGATGGCTGAATTAGTGTCTATTCAGGAAATATTTAAATATTTGGCAGTCACTCGAGAGAAAAAATAATGAGGATTTTACTTTAATTCGGGTACCAAAAAACGTTAACTGTAGGCTCTTAAAAATCTCAAGTGTTATTTAAGTGGAAACATCGTTAAATTCCTGAAAATCCTATTAACATAAACGCGACGAAGATCTCTTAGTTTCTTTAACAAAACAACAAGCAGGATAAAATTTTATTATTCAGGCTAAGATAAATGGAATAATAAGTTTTTTTGTTAGCAATAAAGTATGTTGAATTTTAAAGGCTACCTTACCTACTTCAACATCAACGGCCAGATATTTAGCTCTACCTAGATAAGGCCGTCTACATACTGGCGCTATCATGGCAAGGCACTGCGGGAATGCCGGCCATGCATAAATTAACCTGTAGGTCTCAGCGTGAATCTAGCCTAAATTACTTTAGTACCTACGGTTATGTTCAGAAATGTTGTACCCGTACCGAGAGCGTTTATTGTGGAGAGGACGGTTTATACAGTCATTTATAAACATAAGTACCTGGATAGCTCATATGGAAAAAAAAGTTTGTGAAATTTTCAACATTATTTCTAAAGCCGTAAGTTCGTGATATTGAGCGAACTATTTAAAAAAGTTTTGTTCTTCTATACAAAATCATTCTCATAAAATGTAGTGCAGGGACATTGTACCTAAGTGATTTTGATTTATAAGTAAATCATTGCACATTTCGAGTAGATACAGTTTATTTATCTCACGACTGCCGCTAGGTTATACTTGTGGTTCTGCGTAAAGACACTAAACTAAAGACGCAGACATGCGCCCTTGTGTGTGTAATTACAGGTTTACTATGCCGAACTTACGCACACTGAAGCAATGTGCGAGCGGGTATATACACAAGTTTGCCTCAGCCGCAGTCGTTGAGATAAAACATGTGTACAAACCTCGGACCAACTAGTGAGCCGCCGAGCGAATGTATTCAATTGATAAGTACAGTCGGACTAATAATTCCCTCTCAATAACCAACCATCAGTCAGTAGTGTAGACAAATACCCATAATCGTTATCTTTTGTGTCTTGTTATTGGGTTGTTTGTGTGAATATTATTCTTTTCTCCTTTATCGACATTAACAAAACAAAACAATGCTTTTCTTATCTTAAGGACAATAAGGATAATTTATTTTTATGGTATTAACCCTTTTCTTTTCTCGCTCTATTATCTTTCCTTCTAATGATTAGGTATACCGCAAAATTTCACCTACATTATAAAAAAAAGTAGTAAGGTTCTAATGATTGAATATAGGCTGCGCTTAAATTCAAAGTTGTTGTGTGAAAAACGGAACTAACCCTCAACAATCAATGTATTATTAGAACTCTAAACGAAAACCCCAGGCATTGCCACTTCCAGCCGATCCAACTTGTAATAGAGTTGACCAACAGCAAATAGGGTAAAAAGCCAGGCTGGCCCAACTTGGACCATCCATCACTAACTGAGGTAATAAGTTATTCAGCCAGCGAGCCATGTAAGTGGTGTCACGGCGGCAAATAGCTGTGTCCGGGAAGTTATGCACTAAACATTTCAGTCCCATTCCTAGATTTGAGAATGTTTTCGTAACAGTGATACATGGGACTCATAAACAAAGTGTCATAGGAAGGGTATTATTGTACGCCCACGCGACCATAGCGATGTTTAATGTCCCTAATTTATGTATCTGTATAACTTTCACAGAGAGTAATGTAGCTTGAAATTTTGTAACCATATTTGCCGTAACATAAAAATCACTTTCTGCACTAAAGCTGATTGCCCATTTTTTATTTTACTGGCATTTTTTAATTTCTACTTTAGGAAAATCTGTTTTTTATGAGTTTATCAGAAAGAAACAGATAGCTTTGGATTAATAATCCCTTTTCTGTTATACCTACATTGTAGATGCGTTACGTTAGCATACGTTATTGTAATGTACCTACTCGAATTTAAAAAGGTAGCTGACTGTACCTGCCTGACCTAGTCCCGCCAAGTTTATTAGGAAGAGCATAGTCTTCAAGTCGTTGTTCTTACGATGTGTGGGCATAAAATGATAAAATGTGTAGTGATGTTTATAGCAAGTTATTCTATCTGAGTAAGTTTTTATTTACAATTTTGATGTGCCATTATATGCTTTTGTTGAATCACCCAAACAAGAAGAGTTCTTATGTAACTACCTAATAATTTGGGATAAGTATAATGTTTCGGAGGGTGCAGCATGGTACCCGGTCGCTATCTTTGGTTATTGTGGTCATAACAAAAAGAAAGTTTTATAAATTCTAACACCAAGGCTTATCCATCGTTCGTTGAAACAATAATCCACACGAAAAGAATATAAAGTTAAGAATACGGTGTAAAATGCAGTGGATGCGCTCTGGTGCAAATGCATATTGTATACTGACGTACTGGACTTCACAACTCACGACGTGGTAACAGCATTACAGCTAGAACTCCATTCGGATTTACTATCCAGCTGGACAGGAGTTGAAATAAGACTCAACTGTTGAAAGACTTAAAAAAAATTCACACAGCCTTTTCCATATGCTGCTACTGCCGTGTATTTTTAACACTCAACCCGCTTTTGGGAGAAAGAAGATTTTTAAAGCCAAATGCATTATTCAATACTCTTAAAACCACGTTTACCTGTAGGATGCGGGTTAGTCAAACATCACCCCAAATCTCCCCACGGGGTGTATGTCGATAAATTCTGGAGAAGGACAGCAAATTACGCTTGTCAATCTGCAGGTCATGGTTTTGTTCACGACGGGAGACATTTTTTTTAATTGTTATTTCTGCTTTGTTTTAATTGTTATTTCTGCTTTGTTTAGGATTAGGAAATTACATTATTTTTTTAACAGTTGTGGTACGTAGTTTGAGCTAATAAGGTTGCCATAAGAAGGAACACACCTTCTGCGTAACGTTCAGCCAAAGTTCAGCGGCAGAATCGGCGGCGCTACGTGGTATAGTGCCGGACCTTCCGCAGTTGTATTTGACAGCGTGTTGACATTGACAACGGAACCTTCGGCGCCGAACGTTACACAGGTGTGTTGCTTGCTCTAACATTTATTTTTCAAGTCGGTACGAGTAATTGTAGTGAACCCCGACCGATGGCCTAAATGCCTAAAAGAACTCTCTGAACGCCATTACTCTGTCAATGGGGAAGCAGGGTGAACACTTTATTTCCCTTCGGAGCTAATGCGCAGGAACGAAACCCTCAACTACTTGAAGGGTTGCCAGGCATTCAAATTCTACCAGAAACAATTTAATGGGATAGCTTACTGCAAACTGATAAGTCCAGTCACCGAAACTGAACAACTTTCATCAGGAAATTCTTTCAGGAGACGAATTCTCCATATAAAATTACCACCTCGAACACAGTTTGTATCGGGAAGACCGATTTCTTTTTCATTTTCTGAAAGAATTGTTTTCTAAAAAGCATTCGTTTTCATTTTAAAGCAGAAGTGGCTGACTAATTTTTTTAGTCCAAAATAACCTAAAAAAGTATAAATAACACTTTCCTAAACTAACGGTGTTAGCTGATGAAGTATTTTGTATATCAGCACAGGACAAAAATATTTATTGATGTAAAATTTAATTTTTGTAATATTTGCTGACATCCACGTCCTGGCAACCCCACATGCATAATTTATCTCACCAATATCCACGATTACTGACCATTTTCTACCTAACCGACAAACGAGAACAAACATTTCCTTTTCTTTTTCATTTCCTTTACTTACTGCCGAGATGTAGGCCGGGATCCCACCAATTATGTAGATTTATAGGAGTCAAGTTTACTCAGGGCAAAATGTTTTGCGACAAAGACTTGAGGGTTTTGATATACATGAATAAATCAAATTACGTCATAATACTTTCAGTCGTCGAAGAATCTGAAAAACCCTGGTATAAGAATAGTCTAATTTTCCAGATAATTAGGCTTATTCCGCAAACAGAGAACAGTAAGAACCATCTCACTAAGTGCATGACTATCTTTGTCATCTCCATAGAAATTGAACTCACGACCTCCAGATCAACAGCCCAAGGCACACACCACTACAGCAGAGACGGTTACATTAATTTGATTAAGATAGAACGTATCGTCGTAAGTAATTCGGTACGAATCGATCCATTTGATGTTTCTCTTGTAGAGATCACAGGATACATCGTTTGGTTATTTATTAAAATATATACACAGTGTTCATTAATAGTGTATATTTATTAAAATATATATTTTCCCTTAACACCCCGTACCTGTTGTGTTTTGGACAGAATTCAGAATTTTTATGGAAAGATTATCCCGTTAGATGTTGTCGGCCAAAAACATCGGCCTTTGCAACACACTTGGACGTCTAGCAGTGGATGCACTTATCTTTGCAGTTTCTTCAAATTTTTATCGCCTCCCGCGGTACTCGACAGACAAGGTTCACAAAACAATGATTTTAAGATTGATGTAGGTATAATAAGATTGTATCCTCAAACAAGTGCAAATATGACTTCATTGCAAGTTAAAGCAAAGTTAAAACCTTATTTACTAAACGCCCAAAGACACAAGGCGAGTTACAGCGTGTTTCATACTTCGCTAACTTACCAAACATCATTTCAAACTTCACCAACTGCAGCGTTTCAGGAAAATACAATAATAGTAGAACGCCTGTTTTCAACAGCTTATCCTTCTAAACGGTGAAATATCCACTGTTTTAAATGCGTTCAGTTTAAATGTGATCGACTGAGCGATCCCTATTAGCTGGAAGGAAGGAAGCTGTCTAAACTGGCACACCACCTTCAAACTATATCTGCAGTAAGTGAATACTCACGTTTATTTTATTTATAACTGTCACTCCACGCATCCATCTCAATAAAGCAAGTTATATTTTAAACAAACACAAGCATATCTAGAACTTACTCTCATTATGTATTTACGTTTAATCTTTGTCAAGACTTACTTGGCTTAACTTTGACTTAAGACTGGCTTTACTTGTTAAGGACCATGATGAGAATTTAATGTTCAGCGAAATGAGTCTCCCGTTGTTTCGTGATATAAATTTATAATTTTGATATCAAGTAAATGCAATGGTAATATCATAAAGAGAGAAGATGCTGATGTTTAATATTTTTGTGAAACAAGAAAAATATCTAAATGAAATTGAAATTGTAAGAACAACTACTAAAGCAGTTTTTTTACAATTTCAAATTCTATAATGATTAAGTTAGAAAGGTACACTATCCAGACAGATACTTTTTAATTTTACAGGCAGTTATTTCGCATTTCTACAAGCCACGATCGTGAGCGTGATATCGAAAAAAATATCAGTTTCATGCATGACATTTTGGCGCAAAATCAATTTAATATGCAAAGTTATTTGATAAATTAATATAACAACAATAAAAATAAATAAATAAATTATACCAAAAAAGAAAGATGTAAGTAAAAGCGTTTATAGTAATTAGAAGACAAAATAATGATGACGTTATTATTCCTTTGTCTTGTGTTTCTGACTTGCTTCTCGTTGGTAGTCAATTATTATTTAATTAGTGAACATAGATAATTATTAATGCTAACATAATTACAAGCTCATTTTCTCGTATATTTTGTACACGTTGAAAAGGCTTCATGAATTTCGTAGAAATTGAATGCACATTACTAACGGTTTGTACTTTATGCTTTGCATTGATAAATGGATATACTAGTTACGCCTTTATAAAATGGTGGTTAAAATATTAACACTCTAGTAAAAGTTTCTTTGTTTTTTTCGTCTGAAACCGAAAAATAAAATTATGTAAATCACGGATAAAATCTTTTTAGGTACAGAAGTTTAGACCATACTAGATCTTTATAATAAAATCCATCTTGGTTGCTTACTCTGTAAATTAAATCACTTAGAAAATTTTTGAGCTAATAAAGATTCACGATGTCTGGCGGGAAATTGTATTGAGAAGTAAATCTATATTACTTACGTTGGAAAAAGCTGTAATAAATTTGAATTTCCAAAGAAATTATAATGTACATTTCTTACTTCCTTTCCAGTTATTTTATAATCAAACTGTCCTATAACACCTTTTTTTCTTATCCCACTAGATATTCTAGTGGAATGAAAGGTGTATTGCACACCGTGAGCCATAGGGTGGATTGCCTCATGTGTAATTATTGAAGACTGTATTTTCATATTTTAAATACAAAATAAAACTAAAATTACTGCCAAGGTTTTCAGAAATATCTACGTATAAAAGTACTATACATCATCTAAGATTATTCTGATTCTCTAAAATTAAAACCGCAGCTGAAACACAACTACAAACTAGAACTAGATAGTAGAGCTCAAAGATATTGTACTGATTCCACCATTCCACCGCATTATCCTAGCATTCACGCTTTAATTAAATACTCGCCAAGAGCTCGCCAAATAATAATCAACATTATCTTTCATAGTTTAAAGCTCAAAGTGGCAGTTCAGTGGAATAGAATCAAGGAGATTTTAAATTAAATACGACTGCCGCAGCCCTTTGCTCGCGCGAATATTAGAAACAGCCAGGATTCGCTAGGAGAAATGGATAGGTACTTGAGACATAAATTATACCGCTAAAGAACCAGCTCTGTTTCGACTGCTGTCCCTCTGGAACAAAGGACAGAATGTTCTGGTTAAAGAACAGTTTGTATTCAGATATTAAAAAATCTGTCCTCACTAGACATGATCCTCGCCCGATTAGGAAATACTTGCCGTACTCACCACGCTTCGTGGTAGTAAGCGAAGTGCAAGATGTGACGAATCACAAGGAAGGCTGCTGCCCGTTTCCCTAGATTTATCTCACAGTACACGAGTAACGTTAGAGAGATCCTTTTCTAACCCAGCATCACATTATCAGTTCTACTCACCCCTTATTCTGTTCCATGTAAATCGATCTCGCTGCTTGAACGTGAAGCGTAAAGCAATTATTTAGAAGGCGGCTGAGAGATTGAGCCGACGACGAGCTCCAGAACAAATCTTCAAATAAATCTTTCTTAATATTATTGAATTACCGGCTCTCCGCCGCGTCGTTTATAAATCAGTTTTCCCGTGGGAATTCGATGCCTACTCGTATCTACAGCCACTCCAAAAATCACATCAGTCCTTGGCTCTGATTCTTTGTGAAAGAATAGCATACTAACTAATATATTTTCTTACGGTACAGTAGTGTTGTTTTTTGCATATTATGAAGTGGCATATTCTTTCATTCATTTTCATTTAACTGCAACTGAAATACTCATGCCGGTATCGTCGTCTCATCCAATAAACTCCACTTCCCTGCAGAACTTATAAGCTCCCAAGGATCTCTACAATAATCAGTCCTCAACTAGCACCCAGCGGCTTCTGACGACCTTCACCGAGGTCGTTCCTACTTTTCCCATATTCTTCCATTATTCACCTTCTTCTTCTTAGCTGGTAAAGTCATAATATTTTCGCCCAGTGTTTTGCGACGGTGATTGCGTTGGCTTTTATTTGCCTGCTTTAGATCCTGAAGTGTCCTGTGTGCAGTGCATGAGCTAGGACATTTGGGGCAGGTCAGGAGATGGGCCATTCTCTGCACCGCACCACAATCACATTTGTCATTGTTGGAGAACCCCACCTCATCCCTCCCCATGTTTAATGTCAGAATGGTATTCACTCGCCACGCTTGGCAGGCAAATGGGAACACAATAGATACGCAGCTGCCAATCTCAATCCGTCGGCATTTACGACACCCGCAAGGCGAAAACGAGGCGATGCTATTCGAAGCCTGCAAGGTAACAGCACATTTTCCCTAATCATTATAAATAATTACTATCTTTAGGAACAACTTACTTGCCATTACCGCGAACTAATAATAGGTAACCTCATCTGTGTCTGAAATCTGATGAGAGGACCTTTAACGAAGTCGTTACGTGTCAGCTCCTTTGATAATATTATTATTATTCACACCTATCCTTAAACCTTTGATGGTTTTATATTTTGGTGGACTTGTAGATTCCTACCACGTCCTCTCCTACCCTTCGTATAGGTAATGTTTGTTCAAATAATATGGAGTTTCGTACGAAAAACATCAGTTCTGATGAGTATACAACAGCAATGAGCAGACTCAAAAACGTATACGGGGTGTAAGGGGACTGAACAACCCATATCAGTTTGCGGGACGCTGTCCCTTACACCCAGTAGGTATTGTATTGAAGGCATGATTGACGTGGCGCTGACTTTCCTGTTCGATACGTAAAGCATCTTCTTAAGAAACCCCACAATTTTTCTCCACCAAGACCAAGTTCTCTCAACGTGCAATTCCCCACTTAAGTTAATTTGAAGAAGGACTTCCCTCTACTTTACAATTAGTGTTCACTACTATCACATTGCAACGTCTAATTCTAGTCTCTAGTATCTAAACTCTAGAGCTCTAGAGCATACGCAGCACAATCTTAGAGTAATTGCTGTCGCGGTCCTGTGATCTATTATACTGCTTAGCTCAAGACCAACTTTACTATATTACTACCGCTATACACACAGTCTCGCCTATGTTCCTTTCAGGGGAAGCAGATAATCAAGCGCATAAATTAAATGGTGTTTTCGCCGCGTCCCACAAGAGGCTGCTACCACTCCTAGGCCCTTATAATCAGTTATTGAGGCTGACAGCGAGTTTAGAGTTCGTATTAGAAATGTCAGTTCAGTACAAAAGGGCCTGTCAAATCCATACTTAATATTGCTCTCAATCTTGAGATCGCTTCTTAAATACGAGGTACTCGTAGTATTTTGAACCGCTTTTTACCCGACTTTACGCATCGATGGAGGACACGCAACCATAGTTCGATGTTTAGGTTGAACTATCAAGTGTGGAATATTTTTATTGGGTTATCGCGTAGCTGAGCTGAATAACGATCATGAAAAACTGGAACCCGTGGGGTTCTTTTCATTCAGTGAATTTTGATAGTTCATTTTGTAACTATCTTAATAAATAAATTTGCATGTTTGATTGACCTGCACTTACTGTGCACTTTATGTTGTACCCGGTGCAAAAAAAATCTGCTGACTAAACTGACCAAGGATTAGGATGTGAACCTACCCATGAAACTAAACAACTTTTCCCAAGGAACAGAGGTCGAAATATGAAATTTGACCCTTCCATTTTTCGAGCCACCGACATTTGTATAGGAGGGCCAGTTTTTTTTTTCTTCATATTTCGATCTATGTTCTTTGGGGAAAGTTGTTCAGTTTCACACCCTAATGATTGTCTCGCTTTTTTAACACCCAGTATACTTACCTATGCAGTTTATGAGTTTGGGAATACCCCGAATGCTTACCGCATTGGCATCCTAGTTCCCTGGCTTTAATGGAATTGCTAATCCAATCTAGCCTACGATAGGATTAATTACATGTCAAAGGCGCCATTGATTGGTCCTCATCTCTGTAATTCTCATGTGTCAATTCGGTTATGGTCAGTAGTGTTTTTTGTACTATCATAAAATAAAAGTGTGTTGATAAGTATTTTGGACAATCTTGCTTAGTATGGCCATGGCCACAGATTAATAAATATCTCCTGTGGTCCTGTGATAGAATTTTGTATATTAGTAAGTACCTGCAGAAGCTGTAGAATGTCAATTCATCATTTTATGTCATCGGAACATCGAAAATCCATTTACACACCTCTGCATTATTATATCAACATAATGTATCAAGGAACTTGCGTTTAAAGCAAGAAAATAATCCCAAGGGATTTAAAGTTGTATGGAAATCCTTAATAGCCCAAGGGTTATTATGTGATTTGAATTTGGAATGTCATGTGAACTACTAAGAAAATAATTTTCAGAAAAAAAAAATATGGCTGTGTGTGTATTAAAACTGTTGCCACACTCGCCTTCTGCGCCTCCCGGCGAGTGTAAAAAGGCTGTATGACTAGTTATCTGTATGTGCTCTTTGCTTTGTATAAAAAAAAGAAACTAAAAAAAAGAAAACGCGGTTTGATTTTGCAAAAGTTTTTCTCTCATTGATTATTACTTCCATTTCGTAAATTGTCGAGTGAAATTAATATTTTGACTCCAGAAGACATTGTGACTAGTATTTTATCGTATTTTGTTATTTATGTTGAATATGTTAAATACGATCAATTCGTTTTTTGGAAAAATACGTAGGTAGTGGATTGTGAACGTGAAGTGTAGTTCAGTGAGTGTGAATTGACTTTCGGATCTGTTGCTTCTGGTATGTTTTCAATATTTATTTATGTATCAATATTACATGATTAGGTATATTTCTGAGCTTTATTATCTTACAGACGCCTGCCACCGTCTAAGTAATCTGTGCAGTAGGTGTGTAAAATATAGTATGCTCCTCGGGAATAAATGTGTCTTCGCCTTGGGCAGACTTGAATCCCTCGCTACATTCAGGATTCTTGTCATAATTCCCTCGCTTCGCTCAGGAATTAAAGATTTAATTCCCTCGCTGCGCTCGGGAATTAATCCTAGAATCCTTCATTCCGCTCAGGATTCAATATGCTGCCCGTGACGTTAGACACTGCTTTATTCCCTCGTTGCCTAATATACTATTCTGTACCTCATCAATACTCATCGTCACATCGATTTTCAAAAAATGATATTTTTATACATATTTACATTATTTATAGTAGGGTATATATGTATATGTCGTGGCCATATCGTAAAATTGCCCGTTTCATGAAATGTTCGAAAATTTCATGAAATGGTCGCATTTCATGATGTGGGCAGCTAAATTTGACCAGATCATTAAATAGTGAACATTTAACGATTTTGTCATCCATGATTGGCCATATCGTAAAAATTCCAAACTCTGCGGTTTTTTACATTTTGCTCGGTATTTGCGTGACTTGCATAATACTCGAGTACTTTTTCATCATAATATAATCACTTTCTTCGTTTTTTAATGATAAATTATTTCCTTTTTCTTTGCGAGAAAAAATATTGTTGTCAATAGCCGCCATGTTGACTTATAAACAAAGCGCTTCCAGCGCCTCTATCGGTAATGGATGAAACCATTTTACGATATGATCAACATAATGTTGACCATTTGATGAAGTAGCCGCGCGTTTCGTTGAATATCGTCAAACGATTTCTTATCATTGATTTGGCCAAGGCACATCATGATATGACCAATGGATGGTGAAACATTTCATGAAATGCGACCACTTCATGAAATTGTCGAGCATTTCATGATATGGACGATTCTACGATATGGCCACGACATATATATTCCATGCTGGACTGGGAGCGATAGAAAAACATAGAACGTGCCAGCTGTTTCACCTCCCTCTCCCGGGCATGATGTAGAAGTCATCAAATAAAAGGTATTCAAGTTATTGTAATTTAAGCGATGGATCAACAACCATCACTATATTGATACACATCTCAATCTATTCCTCAATATTTGTTAGTCGTGTCGTGACAGAGATGCTTTACTATCTTGGATTCAGTTTCTTTATTTGACACCGTAATAGAAGAAAGTGGACGTCATATGTTTATCATAGAATTTACATGTAGGGGAAATTATTCCTAAATATTGAATCCTATAGCACAAATGCGACGATCACTTTGGGAAAGTTATTTGGAGGAACGTACTACTTTTTTTACACCCTGTATAAAACATGTTTAAAATCAATCTGACGAATAAATATTTACTATAGATCCTCGAAATCCATTTCAGTGTCAGGCAGTTAGTGGATTGTTAATTTGCAATTCATCAAACTTGAGCACACGGCAAATTGAAAACAGATCCAGGAGATCAATTTTTGGCAGCCAGTGATTAAATTTTTCACCACATTATGTCGAACGAACGTAAGTACAGTTATGCTGCTGATTCTGTTGCAGACACGATACTTAACTAATATTAGTTTGGTCCTGTCACTTTTTAAAATTTGAATAAAATAGAGACAGAAATACAACAGCTAATTATTATTCTGTCAAAGTGACGTATAACGCTTAAAATAAGACTACACCATCTAGCATGCCATCTTATTTAAGGCGAGTAACGTCACTGACTGGATTATAACCAGCTGTTGTATTTCTGTCTCTATTTTATTCGGAAGTGACAGGAGTTGACCTCAATCCGGCTCACACCATCAGAGGCAATGTCCTAACCAAGCTATTACAGTTTAACTGCCCCTGTGCCGGGACATGTGTCCCGTGGCAATTGTCCTGCCACGTTTTCTGCCGAATAGAACGCTCGAGTTGGAACTTGGTGGAACATTCGCTTTGTATGGGCTACAAATATGTAGCACAGTATGGAAGTGCAGCTTGGATGGAACGGACTGAGAAGACAAATGTGGTTCTGCTGATGAATTTCTAACAATATTTGTGATGTGTTCCTATAAAATTTCATAAGTAACATTCTATAGGTGAATGAAAAAAAAAATACTCATTTCCCGCTTTCATCCTTCGTTGTTTAACATTCGTCTAGTAAAAAGAACTTTAATAAGTATATATCAGACAGAAACATATCGGAACAGGTTACAGATATTTCAGTTTTTACAGGTTTGTGCTCTTTGCACATTTTCAAAAGCCAAACTGTTCCTTTACATCTGTGAGTTTTACCATGGGTAAATAAATATAATGTTTTACTTTTAATCAAGGGTCTGGGAAGAGTCTGGCTGGATGTAAGTATAATTACAGATCCCAAATCTGTAAGTAATTACGTCCCCCACGTCGCCGTAATTGGAAAAATCGCTTTTTCCACCCTGAGCAGGCAATCGCGTCGATCATCAATCATATTCGTTAGGCCGCCCAGTGCCCATTTTCGCACTTAAAGCCTTTCCCACACTGCGCTATGAAGGGTGTAAGGGACAGCTTCCCGTAAACTGACAGGGGTTGTAAGACTACCTTCAGGAAATGAAACAAATTGATTTTCACACACAAAATAATCATCAATATCAGAGAATTTATTATGAAGAAAAAAAAACTTTGTGAAAGTTGTTATGTTTTGTTAACTGAGCAACCCATGTCTGTCATCTTGCGGGAAGCTGTCCCTTACACCCTGTATTAAGCTATAGCCGTTACCCGGAAAATGTCGTACTCGTAGTGCTTTTGAAACGATTATCTTTCCCAAACATACCTGTAGTAATACATCTATGTATAATTATTTTTCTGAACTCGAAATCCTTGGTTATTCTTTCTTTAAGAGAAATTGTGAGCGGTTCTAATGGTTTCCTTTAATGGAGATCCACAAAAGGACACTTATTTGCAGTGGAGCAGAAACCGCCGCATCACTCAACTGTGATACTTTACCGAGTAGCACTGAGTGCCCGCCAGAGGGCGTCTAAGAGAAAGCAAATTGTATTAAAAATCTAAGAGACCCAAGGGACGAAGACGGTACAGGTCTCGATGCAATGGAAACTAGATATTTTTTCAAGCTTTTCGTTATTGAACGTCTGCTATCTGAATTTCTGTTTCATCACTCCCTTTCCTGAAACGAACAAATGTAAAAAAGAAGTGACAGACAGTGCGCTTTCCAACTATATAAATAAACTGTTTTATTTGGTTTTATTAACGGCAAATGTTATTTTGATAAGGAGTCTCAAAATATTGCACCCTCTAATCAACTTCTAAACACAACATGAAAAATTACAAAAATTACAAAAGTTCTAGAAAATACACATCCTTCCTTAATTTTATTTTTATTTCGTTCATTGTTTTTAAAAGATGAAAGACAATATTTAAATTGAACTACCACCGGTAAATTAATTACCGAATACAATTTTCGCTCCAGCAAGACAACAAAGGATTTTTAAATTTTCATCACGGGTTTCTAATGAAGGTCGAAAAATTTCGAAACATTTAATTTTTAGCACGTTGCCCCGAACCCTGATCCTGACAAAGCAAAACTCGCAAAAACTGACCAGAGCATTTTTTTTTTTGTTTCAGGTTGCCGGAAAAATGAACGCTGATACGAGAGAGCGGAGGAAATATCGGAGAAAGTTTGGCGTGAATGTCACTGGAAGCGCAACATCGCACAATCGGTCTCCGGAGTGCTGAAGACATAAAGAATAATGCTCAGGGAAATCGACAAACTGGAATCCATGGATCCGTATTGCAGCCAGTGCCACAACTTGTGGCACTGGCTGCATACGGATCCATCGGATTCCAGTCTTGTCGATTTCCCTCGAGCATTCATTCTTTATGTCTTTCAGAAATCGGAGTGACCGATTAGTGCGATGTTGCGTACAGTGACATTCACGCAAACTTTCCTCGACTATTTCCTCCGCTCTCTCGTATCAGCCGTTCATTCTTACGGCACCTTAGAAACCAAAAACCTAAACACTGCTCTAGGTCAGCTATCTTGGTGTTTTGCCTTTGTCAGGACTCTGGGTTCGGGGAACGTGCTGGTGATCATGAGTGTGACGAAGGAGCGGAGTCTGCAGACCGCGACTAACTACCTTTATTGTGAGTCTGGCGGTCGCCGACTTGTTGGTCGCGGTCGTTGTCATGCCCTTCGGAGTTTACTATTTGGTAAGTGCTTTTCAAAACTTTAGCGAAAATGCATGCATCTTTTGTAGGTTAGTAAGCATTTAGCGAAATATAAAAAAATGTCTTTTAAAAGACTCATTTAACCACTGATTTGAGAAGTCGCTACCGCTCAGCTTTTACTCATCCATCTGTGCCATTTAACTGACGCTCCATTGGCTTTAGTTCAATGTTGCCAGTATAAGATATCCTCCTTATTTTTCTTTTCTTGCCACGTTCATTTAAAACCTTGTCGTGGTGTACAACTTGAAAAAGTTTGGATTTTCTCCAACGAACGAAAACCTGTTGTGCGCTGATATTTGGATTTAATAAGTAAATCCATATTAATTTCCCAGCTTTTCAAGTCAATCTCCCGCCTTTGTTAACCGTAACCGGGAAGATCACATTATCGAGGGGAAAATCCGACATTATATTTTCCACACCCCGGATTTTCCCCACCAGCTATTTTCGGAGCCCTCCAGTCCCGGATATGTCTAATACAATTTTATTAGGCCGTACTTCGATTCCTGTAATTTAATATGCTAGCTGCAGACTGGGACCAACGAAATAAATAATAAATCTTACATACCTAATACATACAAGCCTTTTCCCTTTACGATGTAGGCAGATCAACAGAAATCTACGGTGATACTCACATAAAATTAAATATCGTTGGGAGCTAGCGCAGCGACTTCTCAAATCAGTCAATTATTTTATCTTATCTATCAATCAATTTAATCAATCAATATTTTTTTTTAAATGACAGTTACGTGTGTATCATCTGACTTTAGTGTCACAACAGCGGCACTGCTATCCGTTTTAATTATGGTCCCCTTTTAACACGTGAACACATTTGTAGGTCATAGTTTTCCTAAAAACAAAGACACACAACCCTACCGGGTTTTGGGCCAATGTTTGAATCCTAATAAAATAATGAAATTAGAATATTACCTTCTTATAATAGAATATTACGGAGACCAAATTGCAAATTTTTACTCCGTGTATTCATCTTCATTGTGTAGATTTATTTATTGTTTATTTATTACAGACGTTTACATAAATTCTTAAAAACGATTGACCCCTCTTGCTGGTACATCCAGCTGTATATAAATGTTCGACTTCGCGCAGCGCAAGTATTAATTGAGTCAAGATGTCCCGTTTCCACCGGGAAAATTGAATAGGGCGGAATAAATTACTACTGTGACCTTTCCCACTCGTGTTTAGGAGGAATTATGACCATTAAAGGATAGTATTGAATAATATTTGCGTAATTATTTGTGACTTATGAATATTAAACCTTCCGAAGTGTTTATTTATACTTAGTAGAAATGCCATAATATCTTAGGGTCGTATTTATAAAGCGATATCAAGATTGAGAGCAATATTGAGTGCGGATTTGACAGGTGATTTTGTACTGGAATGACGTTTCTGATACAAACTCAAACTCGCTGTCACTCTTGAGAGCTGATTATAAATACGGGCCTAAGTACCTACCGGGGGTAAGGGACAACTTCACGCAAAACTGATAAATAGGGGTTTCTAAATCAACGGAATTAAACTATTTTCACAAAGAAATTCTTTCAGGAAAATATGAAAGAATTTCCTGGTGAAAGTTTTTCAGTTTCGTTGATTGAAGGTGAGCAGGCTCTATCAAAGTGCGGGTGTGGGAAGCTGTCCCTTACACCCGGTATACTTTTATGGGAACAGGTTTGTTTGCTTGTATTTTGTTTCTAATTAAGCAGGCATTTATGACTGATGGATTTGTTCGGACACAAATAAATCTAAAATTATTTACTAGGCCCTTGTCGATTATGTTTACCGCAAAGGGGACATCATCGAACTACTTGCCTAATTAGAGTAGCTGTAAGTTTCAGTGGTCTATCTTGTTTGGCATTCGATTCAAAGTCATATGTTCGATTCCTTGCACGAGATACAAATAGATTGTTCAGGTACATAGGTAAATCACTTGATTGTTTGATAGAAGACAACTTCCTTCGGTCTCTGCCAAAATAAATAAGATTTTATATGAATGCTGGAAAACCTTGACTTTACATGCAGTGAAAGTTACTAGAAGATTATGGGTCTCTGCACTTAGTTTTAAGTATAGACCAAATAAAAAGTGTAGACAGAACGCTACCTACACTAAAGAGAAGCCAGTTTTACCTTCATACACGCATAGTATTATGCCATTAATGTCCAGTGTTGACCGCAGCAGTTGACGGATAGAGGTGGTAAATCCCACCATAGGAATACTTACTATTTTTTTTATTAATAAAATAATAAAATCTATAATAAAAAAATTCCTAATTACATTTTTTTTATAAATTTTTAGTTCAAGCTCTATTTTGGATCCAAAAAATTATGAAATATAAGTAACTACGGTGTAGTTTTATCAGCCTCACTGTTTTCTTCGGGGAATACTGTCTTTGCTTTTTTATTAGGTCTGAGGTTTTGACCTCAATGTAAAGCCATATCACATGAACCTTCATGAACCACGTATGAGTAAAATGACCTGAAAATATGTAAGACGTGACTTGGCAACTGAGTTACTATTTTTATAAAAATAAGAAGAGCTAAAGTGACATGAAGATAATGTTCATCTATAATATCCATTTCATATAGGGTCTTAGTGGTAACCATACAATTAATAGTGTGTTTGTTGAATGGAACCTTCGGCGCCGAATGTTGCGTGGGTTTATTGTGTTGCCTTTACCTTTTCACGCCTAGATAGTATTTTGATGAAAAACAAGGCGATAATTATAATACCTAGAATAAGGTATTACCAAAGTAGTGAGTAGCATTTCCTTTACACCGGTTAAAATGTTTGTTAGTACCTACGACCTTCTGTAACATCAAACAAGCGAAATGAATTTCAGTAAATTTAATTCAAAACACAATTTCAAATTTTTGCCCTGATTCCAGTCGAACAACTAGAAACGTGTCCGCCATTCATCAGCCGTAACTGTACTCGCTCGGATTAATAAATAATGAATGAGTACTACGTGTAGGCTGTGGTTACGGTGCCAGCGACAGAGGGGCGGATTTTGATCCCAGTTTCCTGTATTTTGAGTTACAAAAAATGCCTTTGTGTAATAAAATTTCTGCATGTTGCTCATGTACGTGTAATACTTTTATCTGAATCAATCTGAATCCGTGCAGCCATTTCATTTTGTTATGGTGACTAAAGTTAACAATATAGTGTTTCAAAATTTAGTAGCTTGAACCTAACCTACCCTACCCATGAAACTAACTTCCCCAACTCAAGGTTGAAATATGAAAAAAAATAGTAAGTATTTGAGCCGCTGACACCGTTTAATATGGAGGGCCAAATAATATAGTAGCCTAGCTGTTTCGATCCAAGTTCCTTGGGGAAAATGTTCAGTTTCATGGAAAGGTTCACATCATATTTGGTCAGCTTTTTGAATAATTTTGAATCCGCCTAACATGACACCATAACCACGGCCTTAGGCTTCATCACGTAGGCTCTACGGAGGACTTTCCAACTCTAGTCATTGGCCCGATTATAATTCAAGATTATGCAATTAATTTTGTACTAAAATTAAATTAAGACTCGAAAGTATCAGAATAACTGATAGCGCTCTACTCAAACCGTCAGGGAATACAGGCGTGAGTTTAAGACAATTTATTGTATAGATATTTCAGTCGAATGGTCAACTTTTGGGTTTAAACTAATTTGGGTTAACTCGATTGTAGAGGCTAGGCAAATTGCCAAACTGTAAGTTAAATTTTGATTAATATCGTTACAGTTTAGGCTTTTTGGGTAGCTAGGCATCCTTTTGAATACAATAAATTCAGGCCCGTATTATATTAATAATCAACCATTAATCAGCACTTGAGACTGTAAGCTAGTTTGATTTCGTATCAGAAATGTCATATCAGTACCTACCCACAAAACGACCAGTCAAATCCATACTTATTATTGTTCTCAATCTTGAAGTAATACAAAATCATAATGACACTTTCAGATTTAAAATTGAGATAATAGGCTCCAAAAAAAACTAAGAGGTAATTTCCTATGGAAAAATCTGTAATATGTAACTCAATAGCCATACATTTTTATTAAAAACAATTTTAGTAATGCCTAATATGGTGCGTCTATTCCCCAACTCCTAATTTGTGAGAAATCCGATGCTCTAACCCACTCAGATTCAAATTGAAACCTCTTCGACCTCCCCATGATGGATATCTCCAGCCGTTTTCCAATATATTTGGAGGTCACTGCGAAATCGAACCTAAATAATCATACATTCGTTCATTATATAGCAAAGCCGAGATGTAGAGCCTACTGAATATATAAACTTATTTTTTACAGGTGTAAAAAAAGTACGTAGTCAATTTCTTTAAACCACATGTCCTGCTATTTAAATATACCAAACAACTATTTCCAAAGTACAAAAAATTTTAAAATAGAAAGAAAGTTGTGTTCACAGTAGGTACTTTTTTACAGCCTGTAGATTCCTCTATATATGGTAACTCTGTTCTATGGATTAGTAAACACGTTACCCTGTAAATACTAACAAAAAGTGGTTGAAAAGGAATAATGGTTATATTTCCTAATGTGTAGTTTCTCGATAAAAAAATATATAATTAAGAGGCCCTCGTCCATTTTCCGTTTTCTTTCAGTTTGCCACTTATTGCACCTTACTTACCACTTGTTAAAAATGCAAATCCTTCGTGTGAAAAACGATAAATTTTTGGTTTACCAATAAATTTAAAAAAAATTATGTACTTCCAGTAAGTCCAGTAACTCCTTGTTTATCTTAGCGGTCGTCGGTCGATATTTAAGGATCTGAAGAGTGTGATGTGGACTGTGAAACCGCATGCCGCAAAGAACCAATTTCATCAAAGTTATAAGTGGAAAGTGTGCAGGCAGGAGGCCAGGAGGCACCAAATTTATCAGGGTTTCAGGGTAACAGGGAGCCCCTCCATTGTAAATTGAAATGTGTTCGCATCCCCGCAATGGACGTAAAGCGTTTTCCGATGAAGGCCTATTATTCTTAGCGTCCTTAGGGTAATGCACACATAACTTAGGATAGACTAATAATGTTAAGTTACTCCCGCGATGGACTGAGGTGACAAAATAATCAAATTACCGAAAACTGAATTTTGATAAACGCGAATTTTATCATTTTGTGTCCTACTTGTCAAGTGTGTCTCTAGTTCAATACGAGTAGAAAGTGCTATCGATTCGCTCAGGGCACGACGAAACTAAATCTTGACTAAAATTATTGCCGTCCCTTTCTGTTCTCCCATGATAGAAAATGACAGGTATAGTCTTGTATTAGTTCAGTCGTGATTTTTGCAACTACGAATGGCTACCAATGTTTTATGTCCGCTGTATGTCTGCTTACCTAACATGGATATATGGCATGTTTGGTATTAAAAAAACACATAGTGGCGCTAGCCTCGCGAGGTAAACCCTCCAAAACGTTAACTGAAATATGCTCGCCTCCCCACAATGAATGTGGACTGTTTTCCAATGGAGGCCTGTTACCCTGAAAGCCTTTGGGATATACGAACTGGGATCATTAAATTCCACTCTATTTTCGACATGTGCCATTACTAGCTTAACGCCTCACAGTGATTTAGGTCTTATGTCAGTTTCAAATCTACTAGGTAAATACGAATCATATTAAATCAAAGAAAAAATAACTTTCACTGGACTATTCTGTTTTAAGGTCTAGGAAATCCTATATAACCATATCCAAAGAGTTTAGATTTTCAATTTAACTTCACTTCTTCTTTTTATAATATAGTGCCGGTTTATATTTTAATATGCAGGCCAGAATCGACACCACTTTGAATGAAATCTTTGAAAATGGAACACAGTGGCGTGGGGCACCGGAAATTGAACCTTCACAGGATAGTATACTGCAAATTTGCATGGAAACGAAAAAAGGAACTGAGATAAATGGTATTGCACGTGCCATACCGCAAGAGAGCGGTTTCACGGATATCACGTATCTATGTGCCGTGATGCCACAATACACGTATCTCCAATCTGTGTATTATTAAGGATACAGGGTGATCCGGCATTGCAAATGACATGACTTTATTAATAAGGGGTGTAAAAAAAATTGCTGAAAAACTGAAGAACTTTCCCCAAAGAACAGAGGACGAAAGATAAAAAAAAAATTGCCCATCCCATACAAAATGACTAGAGCTGCTGACGCCATTTTGAAGGTAAATTTTACTTGGCGAAAGTTGTTCAGTTTTATGGGTAGGTTAGGTTCACGTAGGCTAAAGTTTGGTCAGCTATTTTTTTTTACATCCATTGAAAGTCCATTTAACCTATCCTTTTCTATCATGGGAGAACCGAAAGGGACGGCAATAATTTTAGTTGAGTAGTGAACTTATTGAACATGCTGATCGAAGACCTGAAGCTGAAGCTGAAAAAATTATTTTACACACCTCTGCATTATTATATCAACATAATGTATCAAGGAACTTGCGTTTAAAGCAAGAAAATAATCCCAAGGGATTTAAAGTTGTATGGAAATCCTTAATAGCCCAAGGGTTATTATGTGATTTGAATTTGGAATGTCATGTGAACTACTAAGAAAATAATTTTCAGAAAAAAAAAAATGGCTGTGTGTGTATTAAAACTGTTGCCACACTCGCCTTCTGCGCCTCCCGGCGAGTGTAAAAAGGCTGTATGACTAGTTATCTGTATGTGCTCTTTGCTTTGTATAAAAAAAAGAAACTAAAAAAAAGAAAACGCGGTTTGATTTTGCAAAAGTTTTTCTCTCATTGATTATTACTTCCATTTCGTAAATTGTCGAGTGAAATTAATATTTTCATCCCATCTATTCGAAAACGACGACTTTAATCGCATATAAGTGCGCCTAAAGTTGATGCTTCTAAGCGACATAGGTACTATTACTCTACTCTTTGCTAGAGACTGTCCCAGCAGGGTAAAAATGAGATTTTAATCCTCTTTATGAAAATAAGTGCGATTAAAAGAACTTTTAATCGCACTTTTTGAATTTGGAACCTCTTTTTCTTTTTTCTTGATTTGGCATGACTGACGCGGAGTGAAAACAAAATAGTTAGATGTCGAATTCAAATAATGGCACACTGGCTGGTTAGACTGCGCGACGGCTGATAAAAAAAAAAATTGAATATGCACGAACTACGGCACGAGTGGGCAGCAGGGTTTTATAGGGAGCCCGTGTTTTCGACTCTTTTTACGAATTATTAAATATTCAAAATGAGGTCTTCTAGCAGTGAAATTACCTATAACATTCTTATTCTATTATATTTAAATTTATAAGTGTTAGTTAGGCGCCTTTTTTTCTCATAGAGGGGGATGAAAAGTAGAGTGTATCACTCGGGAGCAAAAATATTTTTGGCTCGGGCGACGTACTTTGAATCCCTCGCTACGTTCAGGATTCTACTTTAGAATCCCTCGCTACGCTCGGGATTCTACTCTAGAATCCCTCACTTCGCTCTGGATTCAAAAAAACGCCCTCGCCTTAAAAATATTATTTTACTCCCACGTAATAAAATCTACTATTTGACTCCAGAAGACATTGTGACTAGTATTTTATCGTATTTTGTTATTTATGTTGAATATGTTAAATACGATCAATTCGTTTTTTGGAAAAATACGTAGGTAGTGGATTGTGAACGTGAAGTGTAGTTCAGTGAGTGTGAATTGACTTTCGGATCTGTTGCTTCTGGTATGTTTTCAATATTTATTTATGTATCAATATTACATGATTAGGTATATTTCTGAGCTTTATTATCTTACAGACGCCTGCCACCGTCTAAGTAATCTGTGCAGTAGGTGTGTAAAATATAGTATGCTCCTCGGGAATAAATGTGTCTTCGCCTTGGGCAGACTTGAATCCCTCGCTACATTCAGGATTCTTGTCATAATTTTCCCTCGCTGCGCTCGGGAATTAATCCTAGAATCCTTCATTCCGCTCAGGATTCAATATGCTGCCCGTGACGTTAGACACTGCTTTATTCCCTCGTTGCCTAATATACTATAATACTTTTATCTACCTAGGCCACGAGCGTAATAATCTTAAACAAAAAAAAGTAATTCGCCTAATCCTAAAAGCGGAAAAACTTCTAAATGGAAACGAGTATTTTGAATCACGGATCCAACCTCTTTAGGATTTCGGATTTAGCGGACTTTTCTCATCTTTATAATCCAACTTTGTCTAAATAAGAACCGAGATAGCCCATTTATAATCGTTTAGAAGAAATACAATTTATGAGTGTTCCTTCAGCCTCGTTCCTTGCGAAGAATTAGGTACTTATTACTGCTTCGAGAAGATATTAATATACCTACTACCGAAATACAGAGTGTAATAAATGAAATAAATCATGCTAGATGAATTTGCACAACGTCAAATAAATTCAAACTAGCTATTGAACAAATAGTCACGATAGAGGCGGAAACGCCTTTTTATGAGTTCATTGGCCATTTGCCTTCCCCGTACCTAAATACATACAAGCGCACTAAGCATTTCTTCACTGGTCTTTCTCTACTTTCAAACTTTAAAAAATAAACAGATCTTTGTCTTCAGCATCACGCTAAAAAGTTGTACCTATGTATGTAGTACTAAAACTTGCATTTTATGCTAAAATATCTAAATGCGAGGTCACGTGCAGACGAGTTCTCTGCTGAAATTACATGTTGCAATATTTACACGTGTTTACACAAAACGTTTCTACGAAAAACTTCTTGTACAATAACTTTCATTGCTATCGATTCGGCGGTTTCAAATATTGATATTTTGGCGGTTGTTTACATTTAGTTGAAAGTAAATGATGTTTTTTGGTCTCCCGTGTGACTGCTGACTACATTTAGTTAAAAGTAAATGTTTTTTTTTTCACAGTTCTACGGAGTGTGGGGTCTCCCGTCGGTGGTGTGCGACTGCTACATCGCGATGGACGTCACCTGCTCCACATCTAGCATCTTCAACCTCGTCGCCATCTCTGTAGACAGGTAAGATCATATAACACAGGAAGAGCATGAGCATGAGCACAGCTCTATAGCGAGATTTTTCATTCACCTAAGAAATTTTAAGGGCTTGTTTAGCCACTGTGTTATCAGTATGTATGGAGAAGACATCATTCAAGCACTTCATGTCCCATTTAAGAGAGGTGCTTGAACCTCTCTTCATACTTGTAGTCAGAATCGTTTTTGTTTTAAAATAAGGAGTTAAAAAGTGACAAACATGCTGAACTGTATAAATAGAATAAGTTTTGCGAGTGTTTTGCTCTTGTGAGCTTAGCTTGTTTGGATCGGAACGGATTCCAACTCTTTAGGAGCAGCCGTTAGGCATGATCTCCGCAAAGTGGTCCTGCCCGCAGGGACTTTCCCACTTGTATCCCTGGCGAATGGAATGTCTATATAACTGGAATCAGGATACTGGCAGGCGATTTGCAAGAAATATTTTTATAAGCCTTTGCATAGTATACCTGCGGGGAAATGTGGGTTGGTACAATACAAGTTAACTAAGTTATCTTTTAAACTAAAGTATAACTTTAACTGGCACAAGGACAAAACTACTGCCCTATTTTCAGAAGCATAAAAATAGAAAAAAAAAAACATATCTCATTCGAACGTAGTTTATATTTTTATTCAAACAAACTTCCGCGATCATAAAGGAGCGGAAAAGAAAAACTGTCTCGAGCAACACATAAAGTTGTGTCTCTGGGGGCACAGAATGAATGTTACATACAAACTGAAGAAAAAGAAACGGGTTCGTTATAAGTTCCTTTGAATCTTTGCTGTACTTATACAGAGTGTGAAGCAAGTGTGAACACAATAACATCGAAGTTAGTAAGTTTCAGGATACAAGGATTTTCCGTCGGGTTACGAAATAGTTAAAAGCTTTTCCCTTGGAAATGAGCAAAAAGACTCGGTATGAATATTCCTTTCAAATTCGCCGCTCCTTTTTGACGTACAAGAAGGACAATCAAACAGGATCAATTTTATTTTACAAAATATGTTTAGGATATGATCCAATTTATACAATACAACATTATTAAACTCACTAGAGAGGTTTCTGAGATCTGACAATGTGGGCTGATTATCATTTGTTATCCAATTATCCGATCCGAAACCCAATAAGAAAGGGAATTAAGTATACCACAGAATACGTAATAATACATTTACAGAAGAACACCTGCAAAGACTACGCAAGGATATCTAAAGATAGTACCTAAATCTGCTATGGCAATTTTTGCTGCTACTTAGAGAAGTAATATGAAATCAGAATCAGAGAATGAACAAATAAAAGAACAAAATATTTTTTTACAATATAAGTGCAATGTAGTAAATAAATAAAAAATTACCTAAGTGCTACTTTAAGTTAGAGTATCTATTTGTCCCTACTTAGAGAATTCAGAGATAGAGTACCCTGAGTAGCTCTACGATATACCGTTGGTCCCAGCTGCTCTCATATGGAGTCTTTAAGTCAAGTTACAGTCCATTAGGCAGTTTGAAAACTTTGACAACAGCTTTAGACTGTGACTAAAGGTCCTTCCTACACTCATTTTCTACTGGCACACACATGCCAATGGAGTAGGGGTCTGGGCAGAGACAGTGGTAGCGATTCGTAGTTGAAAAAATCACGACTATAGCAATATAAGACAATACCTGTCATTTTCTATCATGAGAGAACAGAATGGGACGGCAATAATTTTAGTCAAGATCTAGTTTAGTCGTGCCCTCAACGAATCGATAGCAATGATTCATACAAACGTGCTGTGATATTGCAAGGATGGCATTTGGAACGATCAAAGAAAAACGACTGTATCTGTATCCTAAGAGTTATGATTATGACTAACGCGTCGTAACAGCGATGCATTGCATGTGTTGTGTGTAATGACGTCATCTTGTCACATTTATTTATAGCGGCGTAGAACCATGAAGCTTTCTCTGTGTATGGTTACTTACTCTTGTACACTCGTCAAATAAGCAGCAAGTTGACTGGCAGTGTTGAAAGCACACGAGTGACGATAAGGCCATTAATGGAACTATTCCTATAGGAATGCTAAGTTAGGTACTCAGTTTATTAGGCGAACCAAGTTCTGCTTATTAGGCGAGCCTAGTTCTGTTACAGATACACTAACATATTACGCGAAATGAGTCCCACAGCTGTAAGTATCGGGATCGATTCTAAATGTTTCTTTCCAAAGCAAAAATTATGTTATTTAGAGTAAACTGTAAGATGATTTTTGTGATAGATGGTAAAAAAAAGTATCTACACACCTTAAGAAAACCTCTATCAGCTTACTTTAATACAATTAAAAAACCTTGACTACTCAATTTTCCTTTGTTTTTGACAACTTTAGTACATTCTCTCATCATATTTAAGCTCATTACTTCCTGTAAGTACATTTTCCTCGAATTTATTAATTTGAAGTTGACAGGAATTAAATTTAGCATTTAGAAGTGGCGTTTAGAATCGAGCCTATTGCTGAATAGACAGGTCATGTATCTACTAATGCTAACGGAGCGGAGTCGCGGGGCGTCGGATAGGAATTTATAGCTTCACATTTGCTAAACAACATGCCACCGTAAACGTATAAACAACTGCATTTATCAAGGGGCTGATAAAATAGTATAGAATCAGTAAAGTGTATTACGCTTTTTTGACATAATTGTTAATTGAAATACGTATAGAAAGAAACTCATAATTTCTCACGGTTAAATTCACGTCTCACCGTCACCGAATTCCGGGAATGCTCTACTTACTGAGCTTCGTGTTTTCGTGACGCTCTCAGCGAAACTCTTGATATCTTTAAATTTGAAAATGAGTGCATTAGAATAATTTTCCAGGAATTCTCATAACACGATAATCCAACAAAAAAAACTAAACTCCTTTTAGAGGAATCATGGTACGAAAAAAAGTAATTTTAGTATCGCGGAAATACGATAAATTTTAGCAAAACTGTTTTGGGTCCGTAATTAAAAGCCGTTTCCCCACATCTGGCAAATTTTGAGGGTCATTTGAAAAAAGAATTTGTTTTATAACCTAGGTCAGCCCAAAAACTCCCGGGTCTGTTTTCCAACTTTTACAGTATGTTCGAAAAGAGTAACAGCTGGCACATTATATGTTTTTTATCGTTCCCAGTTCAGTTTAAAAATAACCAGAAAAGGTTTTCAGTTTACATTTAGGTAATTAATTTTAATTTACATATAAGTAGTATATATTTGTAGCGGCTTAATCGAGCGACATATACTATGATGGCCTTCATCATGAGCACGGCGATGATACACCACCGCCCTTCATCAGGTGGTGATGTGTCATCTTCGTGCTGTGTGTATTATTGTGTGCGTGTATGTGTATTCTGTTAATATTCGGATCAGCCAAGGTACTTCATCCGGAGATAGTGAATTCAATTCCAACAGGTACAGAAAGTCAGTATGTACTTTGTGAGGTTGTTCTCAGTTTGATTAGGTCAATGCAAGCAATATCACCTGATTTTGTGACAAGAAAGCCAGTTAATATGACGCTTGACGATTATTGCATTGTATGATAAACATGCTCCTTTGCATCCAGTCAGAGTGAGACACTTCCCTGCCCCTTGGCTTACTAGCGATCTAAAAGCTCTGATGGCGAGACGTGACCGAGTCAAATTAAAATTTCGACTAGACCCTTCTAGTAGTAATAGAGAAGCCTATATTAGCATCCGTAATTTCTGCAACCGTCGATGTAGGAGCGCCAAACGTAATTATATCCACTCCTCTATTGAAAACTGTCCTCCTGCAAAGTTGTGGAAATTTTTAAGATCGTTGGGTGTTGGTAAGGATTCAGCGGCAAATTGGCGTCTCGACATGGATCACGATCTACTCAACCTACATTTCAGCGCTTCGCCGGTAAACTTAGATCCGTCCGTCAAGCAGCGTACACTCTTAGAAATTAGCAATATGCCTGTATCTGCATCTACTCCATTCGAGCTTGGTGACATCTCGGCCGGCGAAGTGGTGAAAATATTGAACAGAATTAAATCCGGTGCCGTAGGTGACGATGGTTTGGGTTTAGATATGCTGACACCTATCCAGCAATCTATTGCGCCTATCCTAGCCCACATTATCAACTGTTCTTTGAGTACTGGCACGTTTCCGGCTGCATGGAAGCGAGCGCATATTGTTCCGCTGCCAAAAAAGCCCAATCCGTCGTCGTTTTCTGATATTCGACCTATATCAATACTACCACTACTCTCTAAGGTACTCGAGAAGTTTGTCCAGCAGCGTCTAACAAGTCACCTCTCTCGCCATGATCTGTTGAACCCGTTCCAGTCGGGTTTCCGCGCTGGGCACGGCACCGTCTCCGCTTTGTTAAAGGTTACTGAGGACATTCGACGCAATATTGATAACAAAGAATTGACCATTCTCATACTCCTGGATTTCAGCAGTGCCTTTAATTCAGTGGACCATGATATTCTCTTAGCCTTGCTGGGATCGCTGAACCTTTCTCCCACAGCGTTATCTTGGTTTAGATCCTATCTGACGGATCGGGTTCAGCTGGTCAGAGTTGGCGATGAGCGATCTCATTGGTGCACAATATCTTCTGGCGTGCCTCAAGGCAGTATTCTCTCGCCGATCTTATTTTCTATTTTTATTAATAATATAACTTCCTCCCTATTATCTTCGTTTCATCTCTACGCAGATGACCTCCAAATTTATACCGCTGCGTCCTACTGTAATTTTTCTTCCGCTCTTAACATTATTAATTCAGATTTAGCATTAATAGAATCCTGGGCAAACAACTTCGGTCTTAAGGTGAATGCGTCTAAATCCCAAGCTATAGTAATTGGTAGTCCCTATTTTATATCTAAGTTTAAGACCGAAGTGTGGTCGGATGTTCGCTTCTCTGGTACAGTGCTGCCTTTCCAATCAACAGTTAAGAACTTGGGTATAATCATGGATCAAACACTTTCGTGGTCGGCTCATATCTCGGAGGTGAGTCGTAAGGTGTTTGCTTCTTTCCATTCTCTTAAGCGCCTACAAAATTTTCTTCCGTTCCAAACAAAACTCATGTTGGCTAATAGCCTTATTCTGCCTATATTAGATTACGGTGACATAGTTTATTTGGACGCTAGCGAGGAACTGTTGAACAAGCTTGAGAGGCTGCAAAATCTGGGCATACGTTACATATTCGGCTTGAGAAAGTACGATCATGTTTCAGAGTATAGAAGTAAGCTGAACTGGCTGCCTATCCGCCAACGGAGAGAGTGCCACATTCTAAGCCTACTCTTCAAAGCACTGTTCGATCCTACTGCCCCCGGATACCTCCAGGATATGTTTAGTTTTCGGCCGATGCCCGTTGCCCGCCTACGCCCTCGCAGGGATATGGATCTTCAGATTCCTACTCATAGGTCTTCGTCGTTCGACAAATCGTTTGCGGTGATGGCTGCTCGGCGATGGAATCTTCTACCCGACACAGTACGTCAGGCTCCTTCCTTCCCGGCATTTAAGGAACGTCTAAAAATGCATTTCCTGAAGCACAAACTAGAGCTATAATAATGTATATATGTATATATATATTTCTATGTATATATATGTTTGTATATTTATATATTTATACATATATATATTTAGGTATTTATATATATATTATTTGTGTATGTCGGTGTGTATGTAGGTATATGTAGTTTATTTTACAGATTTGAACATTATTGTATCGTTGTTTAATGTTTATTGTATGAACCCTGCCCAGTGTCATTCCTTTGTATGCACTTTGTTTCTTTTGGTTAGCTGGAAGAGATCCCGTCAGGGATAAGCTCGCCTTTTTGCTTCTGATGTGTTCTTTGAAATGTATTTACCTATGTTTTTATTGCAATAAAGAGTTTATACAATACAATACAATACGCTTCATGAATTTTGTTGTACAGAAATATTTTGAAAAAAAACCTCCAGCAAACAGAGCCCGAATAAAGCATCGAAATATAAATCCTTACTTTTAAATTGACAGAGACACCCATTGGCATCGCAAATGGAAAAATATTTATTTTCGCGAAAAACGAATATTAATGGTCGTTAATTTTTTGCTCTCTCTTTTTATAAATATTATTTATCATGCAGTTGGCCCGTATATTATGTCTTCGTTTTTCGGGTTCATTCCATTTTTATTTAACAAATATACGAGTATATAAACGAGTGTACTGACTGATGTATTAATAGTAAATAATGAACAAAAGTGCTGACCGTAAACATATTAATAAAATAAATGATAAGTAAATAAATAATATTTATGAACATGATTTAACGGAATCGTTCCTTTAGGGGTGAAATCTCGGTCAAATTATCAAAGTGAAACTACTCGAAAGCTGTGACAGATGAAATTAAAAGAAAATGTATCTAAAATAGGAATTGCATGTCAAATTCATAAAATAAATTGACTGAGTGAGAAATGAGAAAAATTTAAACACCGTACAAGCACAGTACAAAAGTATCTCGATGGTATTTTCAGAAACTGCTTTTTTTTTCTTTAAGCCTGTATTTTTATCCTACTTATTCTGAAATAGATAGGTACATGTGAACCTGGATATGGACAATTGGACAGCTCCATCGTGCACCTCTGTCAGCAGGTGATGTCTGCCGAGTTCGTTACCAGTCACTGTGTTGACACACCTGATTGTCCGTTACCATGCTGCAGTAGAATTAAGAGGTAGTAAAACATTTTCATAAAACTGTTATGTCCGCCTTGAAACTCCGCTTGAAGAACACCAATTGTTAATGCTTCGCAATAAGGATGTTATACTTAGGTAAATAGCTTTCCATTACACGGTTTAACCCATGCTTAATAATTCTGGGTTTTTACCAAGAACAGTGCACATACGGCTTATAGTTACTGTTCTTTTCTTTACTGTGACCATTCTGACTACTACGTAACTTCTACATCGTCGTAATTTACAAAGGTGAGATAACAACTAGGTATAGTATAATACTACTACTAATACCTGATAAAATAATTATACTTCGCTGCTTAGCACCCTACAATTTCGTGCTTCGGAGAGCACCATAAGACGTCGTTCTGAGTTGCTATCTTTGTAACAATCACGTCTGAAACCAGAGTTTATTGCATTATCAAACCGGGTAGTTGGGTAACATGAAGAAGATAAATACTACAACTAGACCTTGTAGTTACGTAGTGTAGAAACTATTTGTTATAATCAGTGCTTGTAGAGTAAACGAGCAGAACAGCTAGTTCCTCCATTTACAAATCACAGTGGCTTCCCCTTTCCCCTGTCGTCATAATTAACTCAGACATTGGCTCTATCCGCACTCGTGTGATTCCTACAGTGCTCGACATCCATTGCTTTTGTTCAACGTGTATGATGGATGTGTCAAAGATTTGGATGTATTTCAGGAAAAAATAGATAAGAAAATAGATAGGATATGTAGTATATAGTTCTGTTATTCTTTATTGATAAAATAGATGAACTATTGCGCTTTAAATAAAGATGTACGCAAAGGTGGTCTAATCCTGCATGCCAAAAGAAAAGAGTATTGATAACAAACAAAACCCACCAAAAATAAAATCGTTACTTATTTGAAACGGAAATAAATAATTATTATCTGCCCTATCTATAAATACTGGAATACCATTAATGAAATATTATTATAGTTATAAATACAAACAAGCCGGATCTAAGGAACATAAAACACAAACCACCTTCATCTTTTTCTTTTATCCTTATGGCCCTTCGATTAAATAATATCTTTGTTATGCCTACCAAACAAAATTATTGTAATTATTGTAGGTCTATCTAATAAACTAACTGTAAAATCAGTTCAAATAAGCCAGTGGCCAACTTCCCGCAAACTAATAGGGGTTGCTTAGTCAACTTCACAAAGAAATTCCTCATAAATACCTATTGTCTGATCGAGGTGGTCATGTCAAATGTATTTCCATTTCCTGAAATAATTATAATTTCTTTCTTGATATTGTTCTGTTCCCGATCTTGCCTATTATATTGATATTGCTACCTTAGCAATAAGGCCGCCAATTGTACCTACTACTTTTCTGTCTAATTAATTTGTAATTTCTGTGTTTTTTGTGCAATAAAGTATATTTGTATTTGTATCAGTTTGCGGGAAGCTGTCCCTTACATATTTAGGCCCGTATTTATAATCAGCTCTCAAGAGTGACAGCGAGTTTGAGTTCGTATCAGAAACGTCATTCCAGTACATAATCACCTGTCAAATCCGCACTCAATATTGCTCTCAATCTTGAAATAGCTTTATAAATACGAGCCTTAGATGCTGTTACAATGGTATCGGCGTAGAGCATATATGTGGCAAATTTTATTGACATAGCAGGCGAACAGTAATGATATGCCCTTCCAAGCACGAAATCGTCTAACTTTCCAGAAAATCAAGTGATTCAACCTTCATTACCCTAACCAAACAGGAAAAAGTCTCGTGAAAATAGAACCCACGATCGTCCGAATCGAATACCTAACCACCACCACTATACCGCAGAGGGCATAACGATACATTTGCGTGCTGTCGAGTTTAATTCGGATAAAAGCAGCCAATGAGCCGTATAACATTACCTTAACGCTACTTGTTGTTCCACAAAGCGAACTCCATCAATGCTTTATGGGCGATCAGATAAATGAAAATAAGTTGGAACTTTGTAATTGTTGATTGTTCGACGCACGAAAGAAAAACAATGTTTACCAACCATGCCCAAAATATAAAAGTAGCCCATAGGTATAGTTGTTGGTTTTATCCTCCTTGCGACTGCCCTCATTCATACCTTGTGGTTGTGCGTACAGACTTAATACAAACACGCGTCCTAGGGTGCGAAAAATTTAGTGGCCTTAAAAATTTTAAAGGTGTAGGTTATATACTATTCTATCTGTAGGTGCTATATAGGTACTGAAATCATTCCTTCGGAATCATAAAGGACGTACAATCGAAAATCTAAATGATTATGTATAAAGAACTCTTCAAAAAAAATTGAATATCCACAGCACTATAAAAATCTGCGAAAAAGGATTCCATTACCCAACGATCTGCATGAAACCTTGCACGGGTGTGAAGTGTGAAACTGCAAGTTTCAGCCCTGCTTTTACATGCACTATTCACCGTAAGGGACAGATGTTATCGAAAAGAAAAAGCGTCATGATAACGAACCCTTTCTTTCAATAATCTTTCAGTCAAACTTGATCTCAGAAGCCATCAATCTGGCATTTCCAAGGGCTGATTAAGTATCAAGATTGATGAAGTTTGTGATCGCACGACCGCCCTTTGTCTTAGGTCGATGGCACAGAATATTGTTTTAGGCTACAGATCGTAACTTTCCGACCCGTGGTTTCTTCCGCCGATAGTTGAATTTTTCCGCAGGAGTATTTTCTCCCTCCCGCACACATAATTAGTAGAAGGCGCTGGGAGCTAGCTTCTGTGGGTGCCGCATTTTAAGATATTCGGCAGGAATACCGTTATTTTCCAGCAGTATAAAGATAAAGTAGAGAGAAGTCATTTAATTAATGGAATGCAAATGATTTATACAACCGTATCGACATTGCATTTTTCTGACAGCTTCGTATTTTTTTGGGTCGAAATTTTTTTTTTTTCTGACAACTTCGTAATTACCTTCACACTTCCACCAATTTAACACAAATCCTTAATGAATTATGCACGTAAATCTTTCTCATAAATCACTCTGTGCACCTACAGATAGAATAGTATATAACCTACACCTTTAAAATTTTTAAGGCCACTAAATTTTTCGCACCCTAGGACGCGACGGAGGAACTTAATTTCGTAATTGTAATGATTTACGGTTAAAAGAAGGAACGAAAGTAAAAGAAAAAGTTCTTTGATTTAAGACTTTGATGCTGTATATCATACATACATGCAAAAAATCACGCCTTTATCCCCTAATGGCGTAGGCAGAGCAAAAACGACCTAAACACAGGTTGTTCCGCCACGTCTGACAAGTTTTAAGGGTTAATACAGATGATGATTATGTATATTCCCATAGTGACAGGTTGTCAGCCCATCGCCTAAATTGCAATACACTGAAACCAACGATTCCCTTAGCTGATTTTTACAGCATGCACGGGAGGAGATGCAGCTGGCACATTTTATGTTTCTCTATCACTCCCAGTCCAGCATGGAAGTATATTCTGATGTTGTATATTCCAGATATTTTTCGTTATAGTATGTTTTGCTGATGTTTACCTATAATTGGACCCAAACCCAGTAATGCCTAACATTTGTCATCTAATTTGTAACCACCTGAGTCCGATGATCAGACAAAAAATACACCTGGTCGATTTTCAAGTGGGACTCTTAAGAGAATTCCCTCCTCCAACGCCGAATTATTTCCCTAAGTAGAGTTCCAGAGCCCTAGTACCAGGTCTGCACATTATTCCTTAATCACCTGTCACTTGAAGAGGGTTGCTTCTTACGATCCATCTATTTATCCTATATCCCTCATAAATTTGGAAGCATTTTACTGCGTACCGTAATACATGTACCACCACCGTCTCAGAAAATTAATTTATCTTACGTACGTATCGGCTACCCTTGGGAAACCCTTTATATTTTTAATGTAAGAAATATTAAGAAATTAAATAACGCTGAAATAAAACAATGAATATAATTTATAACGCTTATACATTTTTATTGTGCGTAAACGGTATTATTTCAGATTTTTCATTCGCCTCAGAAGCGGAGGCGATGTCAACAGAAAATTGACCAATCCTTTGTATTTTGTGCAGGAGTGCTAAATCTTTTTTTTTTGTTACAGGTTCATAGCAGTGACGCAGCCCATCAAATACGCGAAGCATAAAAGCAGTGGTCGAGTGTCCATCACCATAGCTGTCGCGTGGCTGGTCTCCATGGCTATAGGTATTTTTTCTTTTTTACACGTGTTTGACATGACAACCGATGTGGAGCGTTTTTTCCGCTATAGGGGGTTTACTGTAGGCTACGCCAGATGTGAACAAAGTAGAGTAGAATAGACGATAGAGCAAACTCACCCAGACCAGAAGTTCTAGGTCAGAATCCTTATAAGCACTGGCATTCTCACTCGTCTGTGAAATACAGCACAGCCAACTGCTTAGCTGTGCTAGAATGGTATTTCTTACTGGTTGGATTCCTAAATGCCCCTTCGCTGCGATCCTATAAAGAAGACGAAAGATTTATTATTAGTGTTTTTTACAGGTTCTCCTATAGTCCTGGGCCTGAACAATACTCCAGAAAGAAGGGAAGACCAGTGTCTGTTCAACAACACGGACTACGTCATCTACTCGTCCGTCGGCTCGTTCTATATCCCATGCGTGGTTATACTGCTGCTTTATTATCACATTTTCAAGGTTAGTGTTACCTTTTTCTAATAAGGGCTGATTGTTGGCTCGGGAAAGCCACGTGTTTTAATGATTATGTCTTATCGTCCTTCCACATACTATCATACTATACTATCCGTATAATTTAATAAAATAAGTAATTTACTATTACTAGGTATCTTCAGTGCCTATTTGGATTTCGTTCAAAGTTAGGTACGTTGTTCTTGTTCCTTTCAACCTGTCTATCCTAAAACCATCTAAAACTAAACATTTAGGATTAAGTAAACCACAGATCTAATCTAGACGTAGGTTAGAGTTGACCACGCAACCTCTTCAAACTATGAAAAGAGACGTGTATTTTTTTTATTTTTTTTTTGAAATACATATTGTGAAAGGAAATATCTTGTGTTATTAAATTATGGTATTCATTATAGTACCCAATTCTTTCTTTCATTAAATGACACCTATTGACTTTTGCTCACGTAAAGTAAGTCAAAATTCTTCTCTACTGTAAAACTGCCTTCGATAACTTTACTATAATACAAACGAAAACACTATGTCGCTTTATAATATATCTTTGTACACTTGGACAATCTGGTCCTGATAAGCAAACATAAAAAACTGAGTCAAGTTCAAAATATAAAAAGCTTTAATAAATGTCTATCGAAATGTTAGTCAAGCTGCCAGTTACCAACACCTACTACTTTACAGCATATCATCGAAATACAAGAGATAGGCGAAGACGTAACGTTTGCTCTCATTTTTTTTTTTATCCCTAATAACAACGACTCTTGTTATCTAGCTTTTGTATCTATCCAAAATTGTGGTATGTAGACTTACGGAATCTATTCAAAACTAAGTCTGTGACTGAAACTATAGTGTTACGAACATGTTCTCCTCAACACAGCTTTTCAAGTTTCCGCCCCAGTGACGCTCAACTAATTACAAGTGTACGAAGTTTTACAAGTTTAGAAATTGGCTCGTACTCGTACAGCGTCGGATCGAACCGAGTTTGGGATGTTACACCGATTCATTTTGCGTTTATCGTGTGCATCTCTTGCCCTATTGGAGTAAAGTTCATATCTGAGAAATAAGGTTAAGGGGACAAACAAATATAGCAAAAGAAAATCGGTTACAACATCAGATCTATATGACGCGCGTTCTAAATAATAACAAGCCTCTAAAGAAAGTTGGATGATTCTTTTCTGGCGTCTTTTTTCTTATGTTTTGTTTCATCTTACACATAATATGTCTTTAGTGGAACACTAAAATCGGCCATTACAACAGTCCTCTACTGGACATGGGCCTCCCCTGATGTAATTAATCGTCACCACGCTTAGCAAGCCCATAACTACAGATAACACTGCTGCCCGTTCCTTACATCCCTTAATCGGCTTTCACGACTTTACCACAGATGCAATTATTTATTTATTGACACGAACATACACTACCTTACGACTTTTATGTCGTAATATTTACGATAATCCGATATACCAAACGGCAACAAAGTCATAAAGAGTTAGGAACTTCACAATGTTCAACACTGATGTGCTTGTGCGCGTCAGAACGTCGATGAACATAAAATTTGATGGCCGGTTACATAAAAATTTCAGGAAAAAAACAAAGCCAGTAAATATTAAATGTACTGTGAATTTACCTCTATTCTTGTGAGAATTCAAATGGGATATTTATAATTAAATATTTTCGTGTAGGTGAAAAACATAAGCGAGAGATTAATACGTTATTATTTTAGAAAACTTTCCCATTATTCTGGCAGATCATGCCAATCTTCATCTTGTTCCTTCACTTATCGAATGAAAGTTTTTCTTACGAGTAGGTAGTTTTACTTAGTGAAGTTGACAGTGACAGTGTTTGGAAAACGTTATTTCGCATAAATTGTAATTTATTTATGTGTAGGTGCGTGTGACCGTTGACGGAAAAAATAAGTAGATAAGGGATAAGGCCATTCGATTCGACACGGTAACTCAATCGCAATAAAGAAGGTCAAAAGGCGAAGTGGTAGAGCTTACTGATATGAGAAGTCGCTAGGAGCGCTAGCTCCCAACGCCTTTTACTCTTCTGTGGTACAGCTAGATGAAATAAACACGAGAAAACCATGTTGTATCAGAAGGTGAAGTCACTGACTTAAGTGAGAAAAAATGGCAGATACACCACCGACAAGAGCGTGGCTCTTAAATTAAATTGTGAATATTTAAACCGCTTCATATGGAGTCTTAAATTGCACATTTATAATGCAAACAGATAACGAGTTTTTCGTGGCGGTGAACCTCTATACCAAATATTTTATAGTCTAGGTATTTTTCATATTTTAGATATTATCTAGGCAAGCTTGCTACTTTGATAATTATCTTCTGGTCTTATGAATGCAATGAAGAGATTGTGATAAAATTAAAATTGCTTTATTAAAGTGAAGAGCCCCGTCTTGTCTGTCCGCGGTCGCAAGACTTCAAGAAAATTGGTAAAATTTATTAAATTTGAAGGCTTCATTTGATTAGTCTTCCAAATTTTACCTTATTTCCTGCTCAAGTTTCGATTAAATTATACTTACCTACTAAGTTAAATGTATTTTTTTAAACAGGGTCATTTTCTATGATCAACTAACTATGAAATTAAATTAATTTCTAAAAACTGAAATACCTAATTCAGTAGGTATTGAAATATTGCACGTATTTGCTAAACTGCGAAGATAATAATGTTAGCACAGATTGTTAGCACCTATGCCGATGCGTCAATACTATCTAAACACTAATTTGTCAAATATAATCTTACTAAACGAACAAAGTAGCACAGTAAATCACCGAACTACTGAAACTACATTTACATTGCTTAGATAACATTGGCATTCCGCTTGTTCAATATATTAAAGTGTTACTACGAAATATTTGACAAACTCTGGTTTCAGGGCTTACAACAATCAGTATTTCTTTATAAATAGAAGATTATAGTCACTTTCAGTGGACACCTGATTATTTAAAGTTACTTTTGACATACTGTACTGTAAAATGTTTTCAGTGTCAGTAATTTTTTTAGGCAATTCGGCAACGGGCGAAAAAGCAGCGTCAAGCGAAGACATCGTCAGCACTGAGTTCTGCCATGACGAGCAGCGCAGCAGCGGTCGTCATAGAGAATATAGCACAAACACAGACTCTAGAAGCGATGCAGCAAGACCAAACCACCAACACTGCTTCTGGGAGCAACGAAGACGACGAAGATGATAAGTAAGTGATTATTTCTTGTTACTTCGCTTGACGAAGGCATAGTCAGTGCTTAGTTCTGCGTCAATATTGCGCAAACGCAAATTCTTGCTAGAAGCGATGCAGCTACCAACCAGTCCACTAACACTGCTTCTGGAAGCAAATAGGACGACGAAGTTGATAAGTAAGGAGTTTTTCTAGTCACTTCGCTTGACGAAGACACCGTCAGTGCTTGGTTTTGCTATGATGAGCAGCGCGGGATCAGCCCGGCTCACAGGTATAAAAGTACGACATATAAGAATTTGTGAAAATGTATATTATTTGAATCTAATATTATTTTCATGTATAATGTATGCGTCTGTCCTTTTCAGTACAACCCTCTGAAAGTATTTTTTTTATCTTGGTGTAAATTTTACTGAGTAGGCAAAGTTGTGTTATAGCTTTAGAAAAACATCAGGCATCTAATCTACATATAAACGGTTTCAATGCCATTTTTAACAAGTGTGCACGGCCCCGAAAAATCTTTTTCGTATATTTATTCTCCACATTACCATCAAATAGCAGTTTTGTTTTTGGCAATATTTCTAAAAGACTTTGGTATCTTCGAATAATTTTAACACATCTTTTCAAGAATTCTAAAACAATAAAATATCCAGGTGTCGTTACCAGCTGTTCTCTACTGAACATTTTATAAAAATCAGTATTGTGGGGTATATTACCTACGCAGAAAGCAAATGTATGTGCCATGGGCTGAAACCTGTCACAACTGTAATACAGGCTTATCTGACCTGAAACGAACATCAAAAATACTGTCGCGAAATTATAATCCTATAGGTGGCCATACTTTATTTAAATTCACGACGGAAAATCCCTTCAGTAGACTAGACGAGGCTGCAGGCTACCCATTGAATAAACTAACTTTCATAGCAAAACTATTACCAAGCGTAAACTAAACTTTATCTAGCAACAGCACTCGTAATATTATTTGAAAATTATTCCAACATTGAAGCTATTCCAGCCATAATTTTTAGGATTCTCAAGCAACTCCCTTATGGCTCCAGCTTTTTCTATTATTATTATTGACATCAATCACACAACAAGGCAAAATTATCACATCAGAAATATTTTTATTACGTGTGGTTGGAATGGGATATAAATATAACTTAAAAGTGTTAAAAAACTGCCAAGTCCATCCTAACAAAGGTGGTGGTACCAAATGTTTATATTTGCAGTTTTGACAGGACTGACATCGGAGCGTTTGCTGAGGAGATGAACATGAAGTCAGCGCGGTTCATGCTGGCTGCTGTCGTTGAGGAGACTGGCCTGTGAGTACTTTACTTTATTTTATTTATTAATGTTACAAAATGCTTAGTATCAAATAAAAACAGACAGCGAATTTATAGGTTTTCGCCAATACAATAGTGATTCATCGTTGTATTATAAACTGTGATTAAACAATGCATGTCACTGTTTTACATTACAATGGCCAGTTGATATCACTGGAGAGGAATTAAACTTAAGATAATGATCGAAATTCCATTATGTGATGCTAGTGGCTTTTGCTTCGTCCCACATGCTTTCTTCAATTTATTACTTCGTGAAACTTCGCCCACAGTAAATAAAAAAATAGGACCTGATTTCCACCTCACTTCTTTGAAACGGTATTTATTGTCTTCAAAGCGGCGTAAAGTGCGGTTAGAATGTGTGAACTTGACCTTTGCACTCTTGTGTGCTGAAATACATTGTACCTACTTATACTTATACCCGTAAGTGAAGATTACGATCACGTGATCCACTTTAGGCACATTTTCCTCTAATACAATATAATAAATTATCTTATGTCTGACAAGAAAATAAACATCATCCTCCTTGGAAGGGAAATATCCCACTTTGGAAAAAACTATACTTCAAGTGCTGTTGCTAGATAACAATAAAGATCAAAATAATAACATAACCCTTTTTGCTTCGCTGTAGTCAGGTAAAATCGTTTAATTGAAGAGAAAACATATTTCAGGTCTGGTACGAAATATGTACTCATACGGTCTTAGGAAAAAATATGCCCATGGCCATACCTACGGCCATTACGTCAGGCAAACTGGTCCGGTACGGTCTGCGGTGATTTGTCGGTTAGATAGCCTTTATTCAACCCAAGATCCTATTTTATTCTTACCCTTAGACAAATTTATAGGTACTTAACTAGCTCTTGCCCGCGATTTTGTCTACATAATAGGTGTTTATGGCGATTTACTTATATCTTATCTTATTTTAGTTAGTTCCTGTTATTTTCTTAAAATGCGAAACAAAAAAAAGATGGAAAAATTTATGGTTCTGTAGTATATGCACTCGTTCCCATTTGCACTCGGACCATTTGTCCATGGTAGGTATAATTGATATCTGCATTGTTAGCTGCAAAAGTGTTCAAATTTATTTTCTTGGTAATCTCTACAATAGTGTTATTTTTATTTTCATACGTACCTATGTACTTTAAGAGTCAATAAAGTAATCATCTACAGAAAAAAAATCCTTTACAATTGCGGAAGATTTGTGAAGTCACAGTAAAAAGAAAATGAAAAATCAACAGTTTCAATATTATTCATCTTTTCAGAATAATGGCCAATCTAGCATCACCGATACCAATGATGGACCCACACACGAACAACGATTCAGGATACGTCCCATCGAATATCGACGTGGTAGAAGGAGATTTGAAAGAGCACACACCTCCAGCGTCTCCCACGCAGAAGGAAGCTAAAGGAGAAGAGAAGAGCGAAGAAGATAAGAAGAAAGAAGACGGGAAACAGGAAGGGAAGAAACCTGAATTGAAGTAAGTTGCCTGGGTGAAGTATTTTATCATAAATATTCAGGAATGTCCCTTTAAATATCGACGCAGTAGAAGGAGATTTGAAAGAGCATACACCTCCAGCTTCTCCCACGCAGAAGGAAGCTAAAGGAGAAGAGAAGAGCGAAGAAGATAAGAAGAAAGAAGACGGGAAACAGGAAGGGAAGAAACCTGAATTGAAGTAAGTTGCCTAGGTGAAGTATTTTATCATAAATATTCAGGAATGTCCCTTTAAATATCGACGCAGTAGAAGGAGATTTGAAAGAGCACACACCTCCAGCGTCTCCCACGCAGAAGGAAGCTAAAGGAGAAGAGAAGAGCGAAGAAGATAAGAAGAAAGAAGACGGGAAACAGGAAGGGAAGAAACCTGAATTGAAGTAAGTTGCCTAAATATTCAGGAATGTAGAAGGAGATTTAAAAGAACAAACGCCACCAGCGTCTCCCACACAGAAAGAAGCTAAAGGAGAAGAAAAAATTCTTGGAGCACCTCGTTGTCTTGAGAAAGCCTTGTTAGAGAAACATTCTGGCAAGAATGCAGTGCGCAAGGTTTCCTATTTTAAGACATCAAATAACATTCGAGATTCTCCAGTAAATTTTACAAGCAGAATTTCTGGAAAATAAATGGCGTCTATTTTTCGATTCCCTCCACCGCTCTCGTCTGACAAATGCATCGACAATTCTCTTCGAAATTGCATCCACATGCTTTTATACAGAGTAGGAAATTTAAATATTTTGCTCCGAGATAGGAATTTTATTTAAAAAGTAAATATTTATAATTAGATCATGCATGCATGTAAAAACCAGCTAAGGGATTCGAGGGTTTCAGTATAATTGTAATTGTAATTTAGCGATAGACTGACGACCTGTCACTACAGCAATATACATGTCTATCTTAAACAACCCTCAAAACTTGTGAGACGTGGCGGAACGACATTTTTTTAACTTATTTTCTCATTTGGTAAGTACATTTGTGTGGGTCGTTGGCGCTCTGCCTACCCCATTAGGGATACAGGCGTGATAGTATGTATGTATAATTAGATCAAACTAGTCTGTAGAAAGCAATTGGAAGACTGATAGAAAGGCAATTTATAAATTTTAAAAAATTCTAGGTACATTTTATTTAAAAAAAAAAAAAATATGCCGCCTACCCAAATCGTCTGCGGAATAAATGTACCGAATAAACGTTGACCCCAAAAACATTTCGAAATGGAAGAAATAATGCTCTTCCCTTCCATTAATAAGTAATTTGACAACAGTCCCAAACCACAACGCTAGAGAGAGACGCCTGATTCATGTACCACAGAATCCCTAGGAGTGATAAGGAGAGAGGAAATCACAAAGTTCATTAAACATAGGTATAATTAATTACACCCTGAAGTCAGTGAGGCTATTGTTTTGTTATGCTAATTTATTATTCAGAACCGAATCTAAATGCAAATTTTATGACAAATTTTACGAATTGTGCTTTCCACGAAATTAATTATTACTCTACCGTTAATATGGCTCTGCAAACTGATATTAATTTCGATTTACAGGTTCGATCATATTGAAATGGGAGTTTCTGATTAGATATATGATTGTGCGGTGTTTAACATTAGTGAATACAGTATTCACCTATTTAAAATAGGTAGGAAACACTTAGTTGCACACACAGTCGTAAAAAAAACCTTTTTACGGAAATACTTAATATGAAGGCTTCCCCGGAGCGACGAATTTCCATACAAATGTTTCTAATTGGTTTTGGATTGAAAATAATATTAACCAAGTACAAAATTAGAGAGCAGATTTAATTTTAGGCGATTTACACGCAAAAAACTTTTTTTCGGTCTCATTTTGTTCATGTTCCCACCAAAACTAATTAAAAACATAGATATGTTGCATTTGATTATGTGTAGAAAGTTTGGTTAAGTTTGGTTTTACTGTTTTAAAATGAAAACGTAAAGAACAACGTTTGTATGGGATTTCGCCGCTCCGGCAGACCCTTAACGCACAGCTTAATTTAATACTGTTTACCTACCAAATGCCACAGAGGCGGTGTTATCGCTTGATATTAGGGTAGGCATTTTTTTTCATTGCAATTTCTTGTATTCTGCATTAGTATGATTCTTATGTTTGCACTTTTCTTTATTGTATTTCATAATGAAGTAATGAACCTATTATTAATTTCAAACGATGACGCATTTCCTTGAGGTAGGTTTTATGTAGCTATCACCTATTTTGTTGTTTTCATTCCCGTTTTCCCTCAGGAAAAAGCTGAGCCGCCTGGGCAGCAGCTCACTGATCTCTACACCCCGGAAGCGGTTCAGGAGTGCTGCTGCGGCGGCCCGCTTCACCATCTTCCGAGCGAACAGGGCTGGCAAACTGCGGGCCAAGTCGTTCGCCAAGAAGGAGAAGAAGGCTACGCAGACTCTAGCTATAGTTCTTGGTAAGTATGTTTTTACTGAGAACAATACGAAGCCCTTATATTGCACAAATGCACATCGACACCACTCGACACTTGCTAGCGAACAGGGATGGCAAACTGCAAGAAAAAAAAAGCGGAGAAGGCTACGCAGACTCTAGTTATAGTTCTTGGCACGTTTTCATATTTAAGTAATAATGACAAGGCTACAATAATACCCTGCAGTGGATGGATGTGGGCTGATGATAACGATGATGAATACAGATTTTGAACTTTTAACACCATAGCTTTCCGCTAAAAAGAAACCTTTTTACCAGCTTAAAATAAAAGGAAGCTCTACCCCTATTTTATTAGCAGCCATTTTAACATTTAACAATAGCTTTCATTCTATTATGGTGCTCACTTTCATTCTTACATCCCAAATAATATTTTCCTTTCTTTGTCGCCGAGTTAAATAGATACCTTTCGGAAATAATCACTTTACAACACTTTCTTTCGGCGTAAAGGCTCTCTGGGCTGAAATAAATGCAAATTCGGTATCAATGGCCACGATTCGACGGAAACACGAGTCAACTACAATAAAATCATATCTATCATTTTCTGACATAGAACAGAAAGGGACAACACTAGGTACAGATGAACTATTTATAATCCTACCAAATGCCAAATCAAGAATCTGTAAGTAATAAATAAGTCGTTTTATCGACCAAATTCCAAATCTTACAGTTCTCTGATTTTAATTTCTAAAAAAAATCTAGGCTGGTTTTGGAATCGGCACCAATACCGAAGCGCAGGTTCTGGAAAGTTCTAATGGGGGACGGAAAGTCGAAGACATCTTCGGGGACAGATTACGAATAAAAGGTTTCCGCACGAAGAGTTTCATCCGCCGACTGTCGCGGGTGATAGCTATGAAGTGTATTCGATTGTGCTTCTATTATGCCTTCTTTTCCTGTGGGAATAGGGTATTTTTCCATGATGAAAATTATCCTGTTGCTATTTCCAGTCATAGTCATCTATCCTACGATTATGGACAAATGCCGCCTTTATCGAAATATGTATCAATTTATTCCCGTGGGAATGAAATGTTTTTCCACGGTAAACAGAAGCCTATGTCTGTCTTTAAACTGCCATCTATCACTATAAATGACACCATTATCAAAATCAAATCAGCCGTTTAGGTGTGAAAGAGTACTAACAAACAAGAAAACAGACATAGTTACTTTCGCATTCATAAAATATAATATTATAAAATACGAAACGTACTTAATTCAATATTTACTGTCCAAGCTTGAAAACTCAGCCATATGTTTAAATAGGCCCAGACAGAAAGTAGGTAAAGTGTCTGTAAACTTGGACAAAGTTTAGTTTAACATGAACGAAGGACAAACAGACGTCGAAGACGACCATCTGTTACTTTACATCTGAGTTACCTAGGTACTAAACTAAACGTAACTATGTAAAATTCTATTATTGGATAAGCGTCAATGAGAAGTCAGTAGTAGTATAAAAATAAAAGTCATTTTTGTAATAAATAACGAACCTTCGAGGGTTAGGAACATCGGAGAGAACCCGAAATAATTGAACATTCAATATTTTTATACATGCTCTACAACGTACAAGCTCGATTGTAAATTAATATCCAGATCTCAAGTCCTTTTGTAAAGGGAATCAATAATCAGGAAACTAATAACGACGGGATGTGGAGATGACAATACCTATACAATACCGATACGAACAGCTATTATTCAGCACTTCTATTCAGCAGGAACTGGTTTTATACGATGCAGATGCTGTATAGAAGCTGCAATGAATGCTGAATAGAGCGTCCGCATTTGCGGGTTGTGCAACGAGATCGTTCATTGAGTTCAAAAGGAGATGAAGGAGATGATATCGAAACTGAACAACTTTCACCAGAAAATTCGTTAGGGAAATTAAAAAAATCGCTTTCCCATACAAATTGACCATCTCGATCAGACAATTAGTATGGAAAAGAAAAAAAAACATTTCCTGAAAGAATTTCCAGGTGAAATTTGTTCAATTTCGTTGACTGAGCCTCCCCTATCAGTTTCTGGGTACTCTGTCCCTTACACCCGGGAGAGAATAATTTCTGTTATAACTAAACTTCAATTCTATATTGAGCTTTAATAAAAACGAGTAATGTAGATGATAACAGATTAAAAACAATGAACTATTGTTTCTAACTAATGCACTTAGACCCATTCTCCTAGAGAAAAGTGCAGATAATAGATTTTTATACTCGTACTGGAAAGTTGAAACCGCTTTTTCATTAACACTGTAGGCGCTGCATTCTTGAAAATAATGACAATAACTTAGTAGTAGTATCTGGATTTAATAGTCCGAAACCGAACAGTCATCTTTATGTCAGTCATTCGAAGTTCAAACCTGGTCATGTACATATTTATTACAGTGCCACTGATATGTCTGTTCATGTGGCAATATTTAAAACTAAACTTTGGCTAGGTTACACTGACATTGACTGAAACCATGACAGCTATAGTGGCGACATGACAGATGCACAGACAGATATCTCAGTTCAAAATTTTAGTTCCAAATATTGCCACATGAACAGATATGTCAGTCGCACTGTACTCACTGTTAGCATTTGAATGGCATTTAGCAGAATGCTCTGCAAGCATTGAAAGTGTTAAGAACAGCTTTTGATAGAGATTTCTCTAACAAAAGCTGTTGCACGTGTGATCTCTTTATTAAATAGAAGTATTAGATTTCGAAGATTCTATCGTATCGTGCAAGCGAAATAACTTCCACTTACTTATATAACAAAAGGGATATTTTATTATTTTTATCAGGAAATGGATATGCCATAATATTAACGTTGGATCTTAGCCAGCAACAATAATGGTCAATAAATAAATTTGCTGTTGTCCGTCGCTTTGTAGGAATGCCTGGAAGCCCGCTCTATCGTTAATGTTGGTCACCACTGGCTCAGATAGGAGTTATGGCTACTAAGAGTAAACGCATCGCTTGTTACTGACACATTAATCTTTTTTTTCTTTTTTTTATAGGTATGTGTTTTTGCACTTAGTGCTATTTTATTTCTAAATAAAAAATTAGGAACAACAAATCAAAAATTCAACCGTAGACTAGATTTAAACCTGCAACCTTGGAATGCCGTCCCAACGCTGCTCTAGCTAATTGCGCTACTGCAGAACACATATTATCCGCATCCTGAGCGGCGAAATATAAAAATAATAATAAATGAAATAATAAGATTGTTATTTTGAACGGGATTATAATTTATTGTTACCATAAAATATAATCTTAGTGGTAATAATCCCGTTAAAAAAAAACAATCTAACTATAGTGAACACCCGCGAAAATCTCAAATCCTAATTAATATTATGAACGCGAAAGTTTGGATGAATGGATGGATGTTTGTTACTCTTTCACGTCTTAACGGCTTAAGCGATTTTAATAAATGGCATGGAGGTAGCTGTCACCCTGGATTAACACATAGATTACATTTTACCCCGGGAAAATGCCTGATTCTGTCGGGAAAACTCAGTAAGCCGCGGGTGAAACCGCGGTGCGGAAATCTAGTCTTACAATAAATGAAATATTCTTTTCTTCATTTGCAGGAGTGTTCCTCTTCTGCTGGGCGCCATTCTTCACGTGCTCAGTCCTGGACGCGCTCTGCACGAAGTTCGACCTGCCCTACTCCCCAGGAGTGACAGCATTCATCCTCACCACCTGGCTGGGCTACATCAACTCCTTCCTCAACCCTGTCATCTACACCATCTTCAACCCTGAGTTCCGGAAGGCTTTCAGGAAGATACTCCATATGGGCACCTAGCCCTACTATTTTGTGGTCTACGAACCCAGTGGGCGATTTTGAATCGAACTTTTGACTGTAGAATTGTGAAGTCTGGATTTTGCGACTGGACACTGTGATGTGATATTTGCTAAGTTATGTAAATAAGTAATTTGATAGTGTGAATAAAATAAATCCTTACTAATTTCTGTGTAACGAAATCTGAAGCTGAGCTTTTAAGACTATTGCTTGTAAAGATAACTAAAATACAATACGAATATATGTGAGTTGAGTAGTACTTTCATTCCTCAAAAAAATATGATTCTGATGCACCTACATAGGAAATATTATTTTATGATTTGATTTTATGTACGTACGCCCTCTACGGTTGTAGTCAAACCATTATAAATTAAATAAATGTATTAAAAAGCAATGCTTAGTAGATTTACATTGTAATTAATTGTAAATAATTCCTGCACAGGGTTAGAACAGGCTTTACTGAGAGGTTTGTAAGGAATTAATTTCAGATTATCTTAGACTACATCTTGTAGGAATTGTGTGCTTGGATTGTGGTTAATTAATTATGTCGGGGTTGTAGAATGCCAAAGCTTCAAAACAGTTGGATTATGATTATGACTTATTGGATTACTAATAATACAACCTACTTAAGTTAAAATTGATATTAGTTTCAGTTCTGTCATAAATTAACAGGCGATTTTAAATTTAGATTTAGCAGGTGGTAGAGTCTGTGCGAAAAGAGAACAGGCATAGAATTTGAGGGCGCGCATTTGTAACCGTCGCTTGGTCGTGTGAGGTGTATGCCCAGGTCTTTAACCTTAACCTTCTGCATTAAATTTTGAAGGTTTTATGTCAAAAACCTAGGCGTAAACGCCACACAACCAGCCGTGGGTTAATTAATACAAATGTGCGCCCTCAAATTCCATGCCTGTTCTCTTTTCGCACAGACTCTATCAATAATTGAGACGAATACGAATAATAAAAAAAATAGGATATTAAATTAAAATATTTGTTTTAAAATTCGGTGATTATCCTGACCTTAGAACCTGACATACGTTTTAAAATGTCCCCCGTGGTTGTGAAATTTGCTGTTGTTAGTAAATTACTATGTCCTTTTATTTATATTTATTTATTTTTCTGTAAAGTAGGTAGCACGTAGAAAATTTATTTAATATTAGTAAATAATCTGAAGTTTATGTAATGAAGGTAGTAAAGTTTTGCCTGTAGTATACATACAAAAATGAAAATGCTGTTAAAATTCATTTGATAATAATAATAATATGTACATAATTGTTTTCTTATTAATTTATGTAAGAGCTCATAATATGAATTGTAAGCTGTTCTTGTAATGATGTATGTACCATTTTTCGATTTTATTAAACTAATGAGTTTAACGTTTATCGTGTGGAAATTATGTTTTAACCAAGGCTGTTGATTTTACCCGGTTCTATTTCAACTGAGGTATATATTGGGTCCGATTCGTAACCATCACGACTTCACTAAATCTCAACTAAAACGATTGCCATCCCGTTTCCTTCTCTCATGATAGAAAGTGACAGGTATGGACTTATATTAGTTAAGTCGCGTATTTTACAACTACCACGAATTGCTACCAATAAATGTTATTCACTATACTCCATTCATTATTAAAAAATAATTCCTGCCATACTAAATGACCGTTTTAGTATAGGGAAAATTATTTTTTAATAATGAAAAGAGTATAGTTTATTTATTGGGATATCATTCTGGGCTCAATTCTGCTAGGTGTCACTTGCTAAAGCTACATTTTTAAGTAATTCCTGTCACTTTTAGACTTGCAAAATAGCCAGCTAAGCACAAAAACTACAATAGCTACTGTACTTCTAAAATTTAAAATTAGCTTCAGCAAGAGGTATCCATGGCTTGTAATGAAAGAAAGCGTAGGTACTACTAGGTATGTCCATTCGTTTAAAAAAATATATTTTTGCCTTGATAAAGCGGTCATTTAGTATGGCAAAACTTATTTCTTAAAAACGAATGAAGATAGAGTCAGTTTCTTGTAAATATAAGTAAGAATGTTTTAGAAAATGTAGATTTGTGTCATAGACACATAGTATTTAATTTTAACGCCAAAGAAATTATTATAGGTATTCTGGTTGTTTGTCTAATGATTGAAATATGTAAATACCTAGTGTGTTATGATTATGAAGTAATAAGTGTTTTAGAAACACAATGATGTAAATTTTGATGTTGAATAAATGTATAACATGGCTAGTTTCAAGTTTTATTTCTTTCATCGAGTTGAAATTTTTTTGTAAGTAGGTAAGTAGGTACCTACCTAATTTCTGCTACTGCTAGGTACCACAGCATTATCAGCGGACTGGACAGGGTCGGTTATACTTACGTATTGTGCCACAGAAAATTAAATTAACTCAAACTAATCAAAAACCTAGTTCATTTTTATTTATTTATTTCAATCCACCAATGCAGGATACAATACCTACCTACCTTACTTAGCTGCTTTCAACAATATTTATTTCTTTATGACGCACGGAAAAAAAAAAAGAATCAAAAACCACATTGAGTTTCAAAAACGGATAGGATTCTCAATCTCCAGTTCGGTGGAACTACCTACCTACCTAACCTACACAACCCTATGGAGCCGCCCAATCCACCAGTAGTGTATCATAGGTACATATCGGAACGGAACATACACCCTGACCTAAAACCACCTGATATTTCTGAAATAAACCACGATAATGTGCTGCCATCTGTTTTGAAGTTGGGGTTAGGGAAATTTCAAAGTTCAGCAGAACCAAAACCATGCTAAACCCTACGACCAGAACCCGACGAGATGCGACGATGAAATTGTTCATTAGTTCCGCTACTCCATTGTAGATGGCACTGCAAGGCAATAAATAATCAAGTAATAAAACACGTCACGTCACGCCCAAAGGAAACTTCTAATTGGACGATGATTACACGATATTGTGAAATAAAAAACACTTTGCTGCTATGAAATACCCTTTCCTGATTCATCTCTCAAAGAAAAATAGGATAATGCTGCTGATTTTCCTTGCAGAATATTAAACAAGAAAATGACGTTTGTCGAACAGTTTCCTTTATGTTGTACTGAATGTATATCTTACCCTTTCTTGCAACACCGCTACCGTCCCGTGTTAGAGCAAGATAGACGATAAATCGTTTGTCTTGAAGTAGAACAGACTTTCGTATCAGCTGACAACCAAAGCAAAACAGTCGGTGCGCGACCATCTTGTCAAAACTGGAGTCTGTGACAACAAAATAAAATATTGTAAAATGTCCTAAATCGCTCGTAATGACATAACTGTAGCTTTGTATTTATTAAAGTATTGTGTTTAGTTCATGTCGGTGTTGTTTTCGACGCGATTACTATACATTTTTGCTCAATAATTCGGTTTTTTCTTGCGCCAAATGACGTCATGTATGTGATTATACACGTATCGTTGCTGACAAGTTTGTAAGTATTTTCTTTTATTTCTTTACTGATTGTATTATAAGTGATGATTCCGTAGTTTTCCTTTGTAGCTGAGTGGTGTTTTCATTCATAATTCGTTGTTATTCTAATGGTGAAGAGGCCCTGTTTTATGTCGCGTTGTAGGGAAGTTTGCGATATGCCCTTGAAAATTATGCAGCAAAATTTACGTTCTCATCATCAAGCCAGTTGGGCAGTAGTTGTGTGCAAACACCAGCGATGGATAATAGTTTTGTATTCAATTCATAACACGGTGTAAAGGTCACGAATGCCTTCCCCGAATTTGCTTAGCAACAACCGCGGACTTGACTAAAAATGGAACAGTGTCGGATAGAAAGTGGTATACTTGTGTAAAACATCGGATGTACACACGGACGTATTAACACTTTTGTAGGTAAGTACCTAGCTAGTATAATATTTCTGAAATGGCGGTTCGTGTATCGTGTTCTCAACAATATGTCTCCGCATTATTACGCGTTAAGCAGATGGTCATTGTTGTAGTGAAACTGCCCACCTGCGCCGGAAAACTTTCAGTTTTAGCTGTTCGGCGGTATTACAAAATGCATAATTCAGTTATATTACGGTCATAATGCATTAAGATATTGATTTTAAATGGAATCTATGTAAAGGTAAAGGAATCTATCGTAAAATAATAGTTCGATTACCAATTTAATGGTAATAATAGATAGGTAAGTATCTACCTACCTACTATTGTCTATGGGCGTGTGGGTAGACTGTACGGGCGTATTTACATAAATAGGTAGGTATATCCCCTACATTTACACTTATTTAGCACGTATTATAGAGATATAGGTACGTAGTACTTCCCTTCCCACCAGGGTGAATCCCCATTCTAGGCAGGCATTTGTTATTTTCTAATAAAACATTACGCCTAGGTACCTACCTACCTATAGGTACATAGTTTCGGTAGAAAATATTATCCTTCCCTCTTATATTTTACTAACGAAGCTAGTGGAATAGTTTAGCCTATCAAGCAGTTGCGTATATAGGTAAATAAAATAAATTACCTTATTTTTTTCTAAAATACCTATACCTAAGTCTTCAGTTTTTTTTTATTACCTACCTACTTAAGTAGACCTAGAAATGACCAACATGGCGAGGTTCGCGTGACATAAAACAGATCCGTAAACACAAAACACGTATAGGTACCCTAACTAACGCAAGCGAAGCGAGCGCGAAATTTTACCAAAATACCTAAATAGGTTTATGTAATACAGATAGAAAGATACAGAAAGAGGAAATCTGGTGTCATAGGTGTCGTTGCTGTACGGACGGACATGTCGAAGTAATGACTTAATGAGGCTAAGTTATTCAGATAAAAACCGAGAAATTATGACTGAAATATATTTTTATGTGAACCATGGAGTAATATAATAATTGTACTAGGTACGTACAATACGAGCGAACATAAATGAAAGAAAACAAAAGTAAAACACGAGCGAAGCAAGCATGAAATTTACTAAAACCATGCCATTGCCATGGTATGGACTTATATTAGTTAAGTCGCGTATTTTGCAACCACGAATTGCTACCATTATAATACATTATCAGACAGATGTCCATTAGATGTCGGTGAATTCCCTGCCCGCAATTAAATAATGATGTACCTAGGTAGTAGGTACTCTATTTAGTACCTAATTTAGTAACGATATTAATTAGGTAAGTATCTACTACTCTTTTATTTTTTTGTATAGTTAACAAATGTTTCAATCGATAGACGTGTGCTGTGTGCCCTTGCAATTAAATTTATCATAAGTACATAATAATAATAACATTCACGAATGTCGATTTAAAAGTAACAAAGATATCACCAACAACGAATGCCATTGTTTACACACTCTATCAGTGGCATAATGTGTCCTCGTATTTATTTCAATTTGACGAAAATAAATGTTTTCGCCATATCCGAGCCAAGACTCATCAAGTATTTGTAAATAGGTATACAAGCGACGCGAGATACTCAACAGCTTTATAACCCCACTGAAATAAAGTGTACTTTACACCTTCCCATCCTATCACAACTATTAGACAACCTAATTAGGAAAACTTATCTCCGCACCTTCCGAACATAGTCAGCAGTTCTTCGAATATAATGTTTGAAAAAAGCTTTTTCTTTGAAATACGAAACAGGTTTTATTTTTAGAAAACCTGGCTTGAGAACTGGTCGTTTTTTTAACAGATATTATTGTTACATTTTACAAGTAAACAAGTATTTTCTTTGACCTTACCATTCGTATTTAGTGTTATTGATTAAATCAATAGTGCAGTGCCTACATCGGCTATTGATAGCGACTCTGACTGAAGGATGTTTTTGCATTCATTAGAATTAGAACTTAAAACGGATGGATAAGTGAGCAATACTATCCATTGTTTGTGTATTATATTATATGGCAGAATCCAATTTCTTTTGCAGCCAGATTCCGTCGATATTGAATAATTAAAATGATCTGTATTAGATTGAGAGCGACACTGGCCCCCGAGCATATAAAATTCAATAAAGTTTTATTCCGGCATTTTCTTTTCTCATAAGAATAGTAGAAACAGGATAATTCAGCGTTGCAAATGTAACGACTTCACCTAATATAAGTCCATACCTGTCATTTTCTAAAAAGAGAGAACAAAAAGGGACGGCAATAAGTTTAGTTGAGATTTAGCTAAGGCTTGTTCTTATTACCGAATCGAAACCTTATTTTTCCGAAGGTGTCTTCTAATTACCAAGTCACTTTCCAGTTTTGTTTCGTTTTTTTTTATATAGGCATAGTTTTGGGGCTTTTAGGTTCTTGGCTCGTATCATTTATTTATCAAAAACACAAATAAGTCAACTTTCCTAGCTCCCCTCACCGTTTTGTTAGCTCTTATCGCTTCTAGCAGGAAACTGGTTGGTTATCGGAACGCACCGCATCGCGCTGCTGATTCGACAAGCATAGTCATCAAAGTTGTTACACTTATTAATGGGCCCTCGATGATATTTTGTAAAGCGAGCAGCGAGAGAACAATAAACTTTAAAAACTTAACAGTCTACATTCATTGGTTTACATAGCGAGCTAATTTATATGAGAGAGACGGCATGAAGAATTTAGGTAGGTATTTTAATTTAATCATGGAAAAGTGCTGCCTGCTCTGTTTCTATATATTTTCCACTACCCAAAGCTTGTTGGAAAGATAGGTACTCTTGTTAATGATATAATGGTAAAGAATCCAAAAAATATTTTCTTACACAAACAAGAAGTAATGCCGATCCCAATTAATGTGAAGTGAAATAACGAAGAAGAAAAAAAAACTTTTTTTATTTAGCCTACGTCATCCCACTGAGCAAAATTCTCCCTTTTCTTTCCATTTAATTCTGTCTTCGGCGTTTTGGTGCCAGTTCAATCGTCATCTATTTATCAATGCTTGATATGGAACTAGGTACCTGAATAAATTGGTCTGGATTGATCGAGTCGCCGTAATTGCGACATGCTCGTGAGGGCAACAATGTAACATTGTGTCGCATCGGCTAGGGAAGTTACAAAGAAGATACAGTTTGATTTAGACACAAAATCAAAGGGCTAAATTAAAATGTGTTTAAACGATAAAATAAAACAGTTGAACGTGGAAGAGAAAGATAACTGTGTTGTATCGTTAAAATCTATTGATTTTGGATCTAGATTATGTCTGTAACTATTACTAGGTCAGGTCCTTAGAAGAAAGAACCTCATTTGCAATATATGCGAGACGCAAAGTTGTCAGTTTTGCAACCAACCCAAATAAAGCAACTCCACTACAAGGTGGGACCGAGTTTTCACCTGTATGGTATAGTGTTCTTATATTATCCCAGAATTATTCATTTACCAAGTGATTGATCAGATTACATACTATATCCTAAATTGATTACCCATTACATGAAAAAAAAAACTAGATCAACAAAATCCTGTGGTAAAACTACACGGTTGGTAACCTTGTGCCGCGCAAATCGCATGAGCACGTGAGATCGCAGCCTCAACCTTGCCAGCCAAACGTGGATTTTGACAAGTGACCTAGAAACTAGCATATTTTGACGATGTGCACTTAACTTGCCATAAGTTTTACCGTTAGAAATAAAATATAGTATTATATACCTACGTATATTATATCCGTATTATATGAAACAATATAAATGGATACTTTATACGTTATTTCATAGTGATCTCTGCATTTTTGCACAATTGTAAATTTTGTGACTTATTTAAGAACACATTCAATCTCAATTAATTAATTTTGCTCCCTTAGCTTAGATTAGAAGGTCCAGAAATTAACTACAATTAATTTTAACAATACAAATTTTACCAAAAATCGTTAAGACAAATATCAATATTAGAGCAAGTATCTTAAAACATTTTTAAACAACATTTCAAGTTTTATTTAAATCATACCTAATATGTATCAAATATTCACGGTAAATGGAATTCAAACTAAGACATGAATCCAAACTGATTGATTATCATTATAATCTGCAAATAATCCGTAAAAGCTTTTAGAGTAGGCTGCATTCCCAAGCGACCTCACGGCGGCGCCACCACGCCAGTACAATTTTGTGATTTTAGGGATTCGTAGATGTTCATTTCAGTCAAAATACGTTACCATATCATTGTCTGTGTATCTCTAAGTATTTGTATATTTTTGTTAAATGCTGCACTCATTCCTTCACATTATAGCTTAGTTCGACAGGTCCCACTGCGTGTATGTCATAATTTTAGTATCGTAAACGTTTGCTTTGCTTTACAATTTAATTCCATTATCTACATTGTGTTTCAATTTTATTATCGTGAAATTTTGCGCTCGCTCTGCTCGCGTTACGTTTAAACGTTTTGATTTCGGGTAGAGTGTATTTATTTTCGGATAATAATGTTCATTGGTTTTGCTAAGCTCATTTTTTATTTTTGCGTAATCATACGGATAACCTAAAGAACAATTGTGGCAGGAATTCCACCAGTTTCCGTCCTAGGTGGAAATACCGTTGCAGCCGAGACGACGTCACGACTGTAACCGATAATTTACTCCCGTTTACACTGCGGCTTGCGTAACTGTTTAAAATTGTGACTTTATTGTATATTCGGTATGGTACCCATTGCGTTTTGATTACATAGTTATTTTTATACTTCTTGTAATAATAATAAAATATTTTTGGAAAAACTCAACTCACCAAAACCCTTGGGAAGAAAACATTATTTTTTCCATCACTTCTGCACAAGCAGCATGAAATATTTTAAATTCCTCGGCACCAATATTTACATTATTAAACCTGGTTGACTTTATGTTAAAATATGTTTAGTAAAGTTTAAAGTTAAGTTGTTTTAAAGGCAAGGTGAACTCGGTAACAAAATTAATTATAAATATTATGCATGTTGGTTGACTTGACTCCACTTACTGCGCGGAAGCCCTTTCCAACATGAACTCAATTTATAGGTACATAAGAGGATTAAGGAGGTCCATTCAACTTCCTCTGGAGGTAAATATATTGAGCCTATCTATAGAGGTACTCGATAGAGACACCCTTACTTGCTCTCTATGACTTAGCCCTTACCTAGCCAGGTGTTTTGCTAAATCTAAATATTTCATATTTCTTTAAAACTATTAAGCATTATAGGTAAATAACTAGAATCCTGTGCTTTATCAATTTTATTAATATGAAATAAATAGGTACCTAATTTAACAGTTTATTGTACACATGAACATACACAGAACAATTACATAGGAATTACGACACAACAGGCACTGCTTATTTCTAAAAAGAAATTTCTTACAGCAGTTTCTTACCTATGATTATTTTTACCTTGTGATACCTATTCCTATAGGTGCCGGCTCAGTCAGGATAGCGTACTTCCTGCGGGTGTCGCATAATCCGATTAAAAAATAACCAGGAATGAGCAGCAGCAGCGCTTCCTGTGAATTTAACCATAATATATTTTTCGCTTACTGACATACTGACCCAACTGACTGCCGTGGTAAGGGTCGCCAAGGGGTGGGCCATGTCTTTTAGTGGATCAGCTGCTGTTATAGTCCATGGCATGCAAGATTGAGCCCATAATGTCATGCGTGTGAACCGCTGCGCTGCGCTGAACCTGCAAGGCTCGCGGCGTCGGCGCCTGCGCACCGTTTTCACTTTCTTGGGCCGTTGCCCTGGAGACTGCCTCGGCACACTTCGCGCGCACTCGGTCAAGGCTCAGCCCGGAATTTGATGGGATTTGGAACGCGGCCTTTATGGCAGGTGTGAGCCATGAGGTAACCAGTTACCGATGACTCTTTGGTAAAGGCGGCGCCGTAGTGTATTTCCTTCGCGGCTTAATTGGTTTGCTATTTTCCTGCCTATGGGAATAATACTGGGGATTCGGACGTTTTCCTTCAGATGTGAGGTTAGCGATGGTAAAAGTGGCCCAAGACGAGCGTATTTCCTCGTATGTTTTTTTCTTTTGCAAATCCATTACATTTGTACATTACATTACTTTTTATTCCCGGAAAATTGTCTAAATGGCCCCCTAAAAATGTATAGTAGGTATATATCTTCAAACGTCGTATACTGTCAATGATTTAGTACACACCCAGTAACTTTATTTAAAAATTCCAGTTATCCATAGGTTGAATGAGACATTATTGCTTTGACATCATTAAAGGCACTGCGTTGATTGAATTATTTATTTGGGCTAAATTCTAACCTAGTTTGTATAGCTTGAGTAATTAAAGATATACTAGAAGATATAGATGTGGCGAAAACTCCTTTTAGTGAACGTCTTTACGCTCTGCCTATCTTGTAAGTGACAAAAGCGTGATTTTATGTTGATATTGTATGTATACGATGTATAAAAAGAGTTCGCTGAATGGTTGAAAAAAAAATACCGAACCACTACTATTCGACTCGTGCTGTACAAAATTCCACTTATGCATAGGTTATTTAGGTTAATGAATAGCAAACGTGTTGAAGTACTAATATTAACCTAGAAAAATGATACAAAAACACTTACTAATTCGAAAACACAAGCCATCGACCCTTTATCATAACATAACGTTATCGCATGTCGATTGCACTTGGCAAAGAAAGTCAACTATTATTATTAATACTTTCATGTCCAGATCCAGATATGTATTTGATAATAAATGAGGTGCATCCATATTATTGACATCCTTATTAATGTCCAGCGAGAAAGGAAGATTGTGGATAAATTGATAATTCATATTATTAATCAAACACAGTACCATCTTGACCCAAACTTTGAATTAAATAACTGATATAAAATCTTTCCGAATAGGCGAATTGATAAAAATAACTAATGTTTTTATTGTTGTATGTATGTATCCAATGATAAGAAAATAACTTAATTGGCTCTACGTCTACGTTGAATATCACAACTTTTGTAGGAGACGTAAGTTGCGAGGCTTGGCATATTTTTACACATTACATGTTCTGGATACGGGGAATCCCGTTCAGAACATTGATGATAATATAATGTAACTATAATATGAAACATTTATACATTTAATAATAGGTAAAGAACTATGGCAGACAATATTTAAAAATATTTTAAAAGCAAAGTATTTTTATTATTATTAATTTATTACAAAATTAATGTTAAACACAGAATTCATTTCGCTTTGTATCATGGTGTTTATGATTATGACGAATGAAGTACGAGTATGTTATACAATTTGACCGTCTCGATGTTACGACATTTGGTCCTATACTACGTACATAATATCGACACGCCTTTATCTCTTACAGGGTAGGTAGAGCGACCTCATAACAGAACGTTTTCTCCACATCTGACAAGCATGCATTGAGGGTCGTTTTAAAAAGAAAAATTTGCCACTAGTTAAATTACCCTTGTTTTGTTGCAGGTAGAAGATGCAGGAGCAGGACGGTGACGCGGAGCCGGCGCACCATGCGCGGCGTCCGATGAACGCGTTCCTTATCTTCTGCAAACGACATCGCAGCGTCGTGCGCGACAAGTATCCAAACCTTGAGAACAGGTTAGTATAGATAGATAGAAGCAAATTTTATTGCACAAAAACAGCAAAAACGGGTAACAACTCACTTGCGCAACGTAGCTGTCACCTCGGACGAAAAGAGTATTGGTGCCTGCGCCTGACTTAATTAAAAACATAAAATTTCGCGCTCGCTTTGCTCGCGTTATGTTCTCTACTTTTAGCTGGCTTTTCGGGCAAAAAGTTTCATTACATGGGCTTTTTATTAGTTAAGTTTGGCAGTTAAGTCATTTCAGAAAGGAATGATGTGTATTTCTTTTAGGACAGTTTGTCAGCCTTTCGGCTACCATACCTGCAACAAATCCCTTGAACTCCTTTACAGACTTGCAGACTTAAGCTGCGGCTAAAAATAATTGCATTTCTTTCCTTACACAGATCTATAACGAAAATACTCGGAGAGTGGTGGGCCAACTTGGACAAAGAAGAGAAAGCTTGCTACACAGGTCTTGCTAAACAGGTATGTAATTAATTAATTAAAAAGCATATTTTTAATATTACCAGATACGAATTTTAAGTGGAAAATTTATTCATTGGAAAATGGCAAAGGTGGAAATAGATTGAATAACCTATAAATTAAATTTCATGACATAGTGTCAACACTCTTTTAGTTTTCTCGGTCAGTGTTTTTTCTATCCTTTTTCTTTTACAGTATAAAGACGCCTTCTTCAGCGCTAACCCCGACTTCAAGTGGTACAAGTTGCCCGCCCCGCCCCTCCGCACTCTCGCCTCTCGCCCTCGCGAGCACAGTGAGAAAAACATATCTCCCACTTTCGACTACTTTCAAGAAACCGAACTTGAGAAAACTAACAACAATTCCACTAAGATTGATTTCAACAAGAAACCTCGCGAACATGTCTATGAGGACCCTAAACCTTTGTCCATGTTTACTCCCGGTAAACTTGCAGACGAAGCCCAAATGGGGGGTCTCAGCAGGCTCCTGGACGCCAAGACTGAAACCTCAACCCCCAACCCTTACTACTCACCTACGCCTCTCAAATTTGGCGCGATCTCACATGAATACAGATCTCTTAATCTAGAAAAGAAGGCTGGAACTTGCCGAGAAGAGTCCATACGCGAACTCCAGAACGCACTCTCTGAAACCACTAAAGTGTTTGAAGAAGAATTCGACGAAAACCAAGCTCGGATATACCGTCATGGAGTGCCAAGTGATATGTTCACACGTCAACATGTGATAGACCAAGTAGTTGATAAGCAATATTCTAAAGAAGATGAGTACGGGTATCAGAGAAATTGGTCGGACGATGAGAAGAACATGAGGTCAGGGAGATCGTGCAAAGGCAAACGGTATCAAGAGTTTATGGCCGTTGGTGGGTTGATGGCGAACAAGAGGCAAAGGAGAGAGCGAGACAAGACACCGGACGAGAGCTACAACGCATCTTGCAGCTGGGACTCCGGTAGCATGCGCAGCGAAGACTCCGCTCTCGCCGAAGAGAAGAAATCAACCGTCACCGAAACTCCAGCACAAACCGAAATTACTAACGACTCGATCGAAGCGTCCGAGCTAGACAATAACGTTAACAAAACATTCAAGGCTGCCGATTTCGACTTAGACGCCAAGATCGCCGCTCTGCCATCGCTCAGCTTGGAGAAGTTTCAACAGAAGAAACGCGAGAATAAACGCAGGAAGAAAACCTTCAATCTGAAACCGAAAGTTCTCGGGTCGTCGCATATAGTCAACTCAGTTCCTAATTACGAAGCGCGCAGGGAGATGGTGGAGAGCTGGCGCGAGCAGGTGATAGGGAGCCAAAAGCGGAAACCGAGGAAGGTGAGCATCACCAGGTTCGAGATCAGCAGCCTGGTGTCCAGCGTGGACTCCAACGATTTCCGGAAGGTGAGTCCTGAGATTAAACTAGCCACCGAGGCTCCGTGCACCGTCGTGCAGAGCATGGACATCTGCAAACAGCCGCCTCATGGCGTGGACCTGCTGGCCTTAGC